>JABSTL010000575.1:0-10252 GCA_013759095.1 Fusarium sp. NRRL 29148
GGGAGACGGAGTTGTAAGTTCACCACTTATCCTTTATTATACATACTAACTGGTGTAGTTCGCTCTTCTATGGAAGAAACTCAGGAGGAACACACGTCTTCACTGCCGTTACAAAAGACAACAGTGACGTACTATCCTTCGATGAGGATTTCTACCCTTTATTCCAGTATATCCTCAAGCAAGCCCACAAACAAATCGAGGCGGACGATCTACCGAAAGATCCGTGGCTGGGTATCATAGAGTTTGGAACAGAGACGTGGATGTCAAGGAGCAATGCGACATTCACAGCTGCGAATTTTGGGATGAGTTTAAAGGGAAACTTTACAAGTGAGAGGAATTCTACAAAGGATGATGATGAGAACAAGGGTGACAAAGATAAAGGAGATGAGAAGGGTGATAAAAGCAGCGGCGATAAAGGTAGTGGGGATAACTCGACGGATTCGAAGGGTGATGAGGAGGATGACGCGGTGAGGTTGATGAGTCAATCTGTGTTAGGGTATGTCATTGCTGCGGCGTTGGCTATTAGTGCTGTTCTTTCTTAGGATATTCATGGCGAGCGTGCATCATCTTCTACATAGCGGTATTTTGTATCATTAGCAGGAATTGTTGTCTTCCTTCGAGGGAAGTATTGGTGGCTACACAGTAGGATCAAGCTGCAACTTGAGTCTGAAACGATAACTAAATAGATACAGCAATCAGCGATACTGAGTAAAATCTAGAGAAATGATTTAAACTCGGTTATATATCAATTCATTAGGAGTATGTAGTCTCTATGAAGATTGGCTACAGGATTTGCATCCTTCGGTTGGTGGGCCGACTACAAGGATCAGCCACCATAATCTGAGACACCCGTCAATCCATCTTATTCCCTCATCACGATCTTCAGTCCATCACAAATTCCAATAACCATGGCACACACCTCCTCCCCCTCAAGCCGTCTCCGACGCGCCATCCACGCCCTTCCCTTCCTCCTAATAACAGCAATAATGTCCCGCGCCTTCGCAATGGCAAAACCCATCGGCCCTACCATCGAAGAAACTGTCAAAACCTCCGTCTTCACAGCGCATAACGTTACCGTACCTGTTATCAAAAGTTTCTACGGTGTGCCTGTTCTAGATGATATTTTCGCTGTTGTGACTGTTGCCTTTGCGCACTTGCAGTTCTTTACAAATGAGGAGGCTTATTGGCAGCTTTTGGTGTTCTTGACGGATTTTGCGGGGATGTATGCTGTTGTTATGATTGAGGGGTATAGACCGGGGAATAAATTTCCTGTGATCAAGTAGTAAGTACGTTTTCATGCAGAGATATCTGTGCTAACGGTAGTAAGCCCTGTTGTGTTTTTGTTTCTCTCTCAGATGTTTGGCATAGGCCGTCTTGCGCCGATCTTCTTCTTCCTGTTCTACATCTTCACGCCTGCATACAAACTTATAACACCGAGCCTCTATCGACCTGGCGTAGCGCCTTGTATCGCTATTTTGCCTACGGTTGTGTTTGGGTATTATGTCACGCACTTTCCATCGTTCTTTCACTCTTCTCTGGAGGCGAGGAATTGGTGGAATTGGAATTGGCAGCTGTTTCCTATCTGGGGATCCATTATCATGCTTGTGCTATCGAAGATTATTCCTCAGCCAAAGGAGCAGACACCGAGGACAAGTATCCAAGAGCTTAATGCCATTCGACTCACGATCGGTGTCATCAGTGCTATAAGCACGGCGACGTGGTGGTATACCATTCTCAACATGAATTCCAGTATCATTGAAGTCTTCATCCCGCACTATTTCCTCACAATGCCACAAGAGCCAATTCTAGGCCTTCGAACTGTCATTCAATTCGATTACATCTGCTGTTACGCAGCTGGCTTTCTGTGGCTGGCGTATCACTTCAAGGACCTTGAGAATGTTGGGATCTGCAGCATTTCATGGATCCGAGCCGGCTGCGCATCTGTTGTGTTGGGTTGTTTACTTGGACCGGGAACTATGTTCCCTCTTATTTGGCTTTTGAGAGAGGAGTTATTGGTCGCGACGCAGGCTGATGGGAAGAAATCTGAGACTTAGATGACGGTCAGTAATTAGACGATATTCTAGAACGCCAAGCATTTTGGAGTAATCGGCGGAATTATTCACCCGACATAATCAACATCTTCAGCAGTCGCGCGCTTCACACAGACTCTCATTTTACTTCAACCTCATCAATTTTATCATTCGCTGCCCAACATGTCGCGCCTTCGCTACAACGTCGCAGCAAGTCTCGACGGCTTCATAGCATCACCAGATGGCTCAACAACCTGGATCGTTGACGATCCCACCATTGACTTCCCAGCGCTGCACGCCGAATTCGACTACTTCATCATGGGCCGCAAGACCTACGAGGTCATGCAATCCTTTGGCGCTGACAATCCACTATCAAAACACCCCAAAGAATCAGTCCTAGTAGCCAGCCGCACAATGAACCCGGACCATTTCCCAGATATTACAGTCGTACAAGAAAATGTGCTTGATTACATCAGACGCTTGAAGACCAATAACGGGAAGGATATCTGGCTTATGGGCGGTGGTCATCTCGCATCTCAATGCCTAGAAGCTCACCTAGTGGATACCGTCGAAGTCGCTATAATGCCTACGCTTCTCGGCACCGGAATAAACCTCATCTCCTCCCTCCCCCAGGAAACAAAACTTCAGCTATTAAACAGCACCAGCCTCGGCAGTGGAATCCTTATGACTCAATACAAAGTCATCCAAAACCAGTAATAAGCATAATCATCCTCCCGTTTGTGGCCCCCCAACAGAAGAATACGCTGTAGCCAATTACTACGTCGAAACTTATTACCCAAAGTAGGCTACTTTTAGTGGCGAGACCCGCTGTGGCATTGAGTCATACCCACGCCGATTGGCTGCATCGAATATATGCGCCTCAAATGACCTTGGCTTTTTCATGCCAGCGTTGCACATAAGGGCTGAGGAATTGAGTATATAAGATTTGATCAGACGGTTCTCTAGTAGTTAAATATATCACACTGTTTTTCTCGTTACACTTGCTTACCTGCCCGGCCTGCAAAAATGCCGTCAATTCTTCAGGTCTCAAATATCCTCCACTACAGCTGCTCTTCCGTAGCTTTAGTGTTCGTCTCGGCCGTTACTATCCTCAACGCTGCTCGTACCACTGGGAAAAGTACCCCAAGGAATTATGATCGTCTTGCTATTGGGCTTTTGATCCTGGGGTATTTGGCTGAGGGTGTAGTGACGTTTGTGCAGGAGAGTCAGCAGAGCAAAGAGCCCGAGACGATATACCTTGTTCTTCTTGGTTCTATCTGGGCGTTTATCTGGAGCCAGCGAACCGCACCACGGTTATTAGTCCTCGGAACATCGCTCATCACCCTTGCATTCGAGGTTCCACTACAAATATTGTCCGCTATCAACAGCCGAAATGATACTTATCATATTGTACAACTCGCCTCCCAAACTTTCAGACTTCTACCTCTTCTTTTTCTCATGATCTACCATATATCCAACGGCAGTAGATACTACACTCAGGATTCAGAAGCAGAGGAATCACAGCATTTCCTACAGTCAAACGGCCAAGCAAACGGCAGAGCATGCCCAAGCTACGGTACCGAGACATCATCAGACACAGAGGTCGATGACGATGAGTACATCTCAGGCAGTGAATCAGACGAAGATGTAATCGACATCAAACGCAAACGCGCAAAGAAACTCAAAGAAAAAGGTGGTTGGCTAGGCTACCTCTCCGACTTTTCCATCTTCCTCCCTTTCTTGATCCCCAAGAAAGACCGCCAAGTCCAGCTCTGCATTTTGATCTCTCTGTTCTGCATCCTGGCTACTCGAGTCTTCAACATTTTGGTTCCTCGTCAACTCGGCATCGTGGCAGATCAACTCCTCGCCAAGGAGAATCCCTTCCATGCTTTGTTCATCTGGCTTATCATGAGCCTCGCTTCTCATGATGTCGTCGTCGGGCTGATTGAGTCACTCGCAAAAATCCCGATTAAGCAGTTTTCGTACCGATCTCTCACGAATGCAGCGTTTAACCATGTTCTATCGCTGCCTATGGAGTTTCACTCTGAGCGGGACTCGGCGGAGGTTATGAAGGCTATTGAACAGGGCGAAGCATTGACCAATGTGCTTGATATGCTTATAATTGAGATTCTACCAACTGTCGTCGACCTGGCTATTGCTTTTGTCTTTCTGTACTGGAAGTTCAACAGTTACGTCGCTCTCGCAATGGCCATTGGCTCAGTCCTCTTCGTCACGTTCGAAGTCAAAGCTACAGGCTGGAATCTCGATAACCGACGAGAGTCGACAAAGTCGAAGCGAGAAGAAGTTCGTGTTATGCATCAAGCTGTTCAAGGCTGGCAGACAGTCACTTACTTCAACATGTTCAACTATGAGAAGTATCGTTTCGGATCTGCTGTTAATAAGCAATTATCCGCTGGTCTGAACTACGAGAGGAGAGACGCTTGCATCCAGTTGTTACTCAACGCTCTCATCCCCTGCACATTCTTCACACTAGCCAGTCTTGTCATTCATGACATTTGGCAGGGTAGTTCATCACCTGGAGACTTTGTCTTCTTCATTCAGTACTGGGAGTACTTGGTCTGGCCATTGAAGTTCCTGTCTCATAGTTACAGACAGCTCATGTCAGATCTGGTAGATGCTGAACGTCTGCTTTATCTACTGCAGACGAAGCCCACCATCACTAATAAGGAGGGTGCCAAGGAGCTAGAGAAAGTTGAGGGGCGTGTTGCGTTCCATGATGTCTGTTTTTCTTATGATCCTCGGAAACCAACTGTGCAAGACCTTTCTCTGTCAGTTGAGCCTGGGCAGACTGTTGCATTGGTTGGTGAGACAGGAGCTGGCAAGTCGTCCATCATGAAGCTCCTTCTTCGTTTCTATGACATTGATGAGGGATCTATCACGATTGATGGCTATGATATTCGGGACATCACTCTCAGCTCACTGAGAAATGCTCTTGGTGTAGTTCCTCAAGATCCACTTCTCTTCAATGCATCGATCCTAGAAAACATGCGTTACGCTCGACCTTCAGCAAAAGACGAAGAGATCTACGCCGCTTGTCGCTCTGCAGCCATTCACGACAAAATCCTCAGCTTCGCCGATGGGTACAACACAAAGGTTGGAGAGCAGGGTGTCAAGCTGTCAGGAGGAGAGATTCAGAGACTGGCTATCGCTCGAGTCTTCCTCAAGAACCCCCCCATCTTGATTCTCGATGAGGCCACAAGTGCAGTTGACACGAATACGGAGTCAAGCATTCAGGGTGCTTTGGATGAGCTAAAACGTGCAAGGTCGACATTTGTCATTGCACATCGACTATCCACTATCGTCGGTGCGGATAAGATCTTGGTTATTCACAATGGACAGGTCATTGAGTCAGGTACACACGCGGAGTTGATCTCAATAGACGGAAGGTACAAGGAGTTATGGAACAAACAGGTTGGCAACAAATAGGAGCATACATAGATGAGCATGGCGTTTATTACATTTGGGGTATTATTGCAATCTTAGACTATCTATAAATTTACTTTGTCAATTTTCCACGTCTTGCCCTAGCAACTTTGCTTCTTTAGTCGTATACTGAAGCCTTTGACCACTTCGACCTCGCCCTGATTCTCTTGCCATAGATATAAAACACAAAAGGAACAGGAATCAACAACGCAGCAAAGCCACCCGTGATACTAGACCCAGGACCAACACCAATATTATGATACAGGGGTCCAACCACGAGAGGGAAAGCAGCTGCAAAGCAAGATCGGAGAAAGGTGTTGGCCGCAACAGCTGAAGCAGCATACATGGTAAACGTGTCGACCAGGTAGTTCAGCGCAGCTTGGAAGATGGTAAAGAAGCCTGTTCCCAACAAAACAAGACCAATGCACGGAACAATCCAGTGAATATCCTTCTGAGCAGTCCATCCAATAAGGAACTGACCACCGCTGAAAATCACTGAGCCGATCATCATGGGAGGAAGACGCTTTTCAGGAACAGCACGGTTTCCAGCTGCGTGATAGGCTTTGTTGTAGAGGAGCTGGTTGTACACGTTTGCTGCGGCTCCAAGAATAGCTCCAAGAAGAATGCTGATGAAAGGTAGTGAAGATACCAAAATTCCCCAGCCTCTGATCTCTCTGAAGATAATGGGAATGGCACCAAGTTGCATGTAGAGAATACCGTAGCAGAAACTGGCGTACAACGCAACGAGGAAGCAGATAGGCGTCGTGAGAAGCTGAACAGGCCTGACCAAGAACTTCCGTGCGAGTTCGTTGATGCTGACATCCCATTCCTCGAACTTCGCGTGAAGCGCCCAGTTTCCTGTTTCGTGACGCAGTCTCCTAGCTTTGTAGATAAGAAGTTTAGGTGGATAACTCTCATCTACGAAAATAACAGCCAGCGTCAAAAAGATGATCTGGACAATACCAGTAAGATACTCAGTCCACCGCCAGCCAAGACTCGGGTCCTGCACGACAGCAGCTGAAACGATAGGACCTAAGACAAAACCGTAAGCCAAGACAATTCCTCACAAACTATAAGTTTTGGACTTACCGAGAACAGGACCTCCAACGACGGCCATGGCATACCCCGCCATAGCAATGCCCCTCTCCGACGGGAGGAACAAATCGCCTAGAACACCGCCTGTGTTTGTAACAGGCGCCGAAGCAAAGAACGCACAAAAGAATCGCGTGATCATCAACGTCTGGAAATCTTTTGCGACTGCACTTCCGAAACTGAAGCATATCGCTATAAACATTGGAATAAGCACTGCTTGTCGTCGTCCGTAGACTTCACTCAGCGGCGCCCAAAGCAAAGGCCCAATTCCGAAACCTACGAGAAACAGCGTCGTGCCGAGAGTAGCGGTTTGCGTGCCGACGTGAAAATGCGCTGCTACTTGCGCCGTACCGGAAGAATACGACGAGGACGCCCAGGTCGCTGACATGGTGACTAACCCGTACAGCATCGTAGTTAGAATCTTCTTCTTGTTGGGCCAATTCATCGGTCTGTACGGATCATCTGGTCCGTCGAAATCAACGAGCTGATCCTCCGTGGTTTTGACATGCGCGAGAGGATGCGTAAACACAGGGACAGGCCGTGATCGAATCCTCGATAGGACAGATTCTCTTCGCGACACTGTTCGCGTCATGCTTACTCCCGTGTTTGGGGCGCGAATGCTCTGCCATTCTGTGTCGCCGAGGGAGTAAGTCCGTGAAATGTCGTCATTTTGCTGGTTGTGGTGTGAAGAAGACGATATAGATGATTCTTCATCACTATGAGAAGTATGGGATTCTCGACGATCGTTTTGATCTGAATGTGAAGTTTCGACTTTCTCCATGTTTGATTAATGAGACAATTGGACTAAACTTGTTCAGAAAATGAGAGGATCATGAAGTGGAATGTCGTGTACTTTTATCAGAAATGATCGGTGCCAGATTCGGCGACTAGTCCTCTAACACCGAGCCCATCAGCCAAAGTCAATTTCTCATGGCAAAAATTCATCAATCAGGGTGGGGACGGTGCAAGGAAAATGATCGTTGTAGTTACGTCATGTTTATGTGGCGACTTTTACTCGCTGTTCCTGATATGGGTAGCCGTTTAGTGGATAACTTGGCGTAGTGATGTTCCGGGAATAATCTGTGAATAACCTCATCGGCACGGGAATGCCGATCGCGGCCCGAGAGTAAGCAGAAGTTTCTCAGGGTTGTTTTGAAGGCGCGAAGACGCGATGGTATCTCCGAGCCGAGATGATTACAATTGCCTATTTTGTTACGGAGAGTATTCTGGGATTATTGAAGGGGAGGCATGAAAGCTTGGGAATCGGGACCGATGAATAGACTTTGGAAAGTTTGGTAGATCTTATGAAGCGTTTAGACTAGTTTATCATGGCACCCTGATGTTACATCAAAAGAATTCCTTGATTGCTAAAGCTACTCTCACATCTTCAAAGCCGAGACTTGTCAGACTCGCCCTTCGCTGGCTTCCATTCAAAGTGGTGCTTTCCCTTGCTCGGTCCACCTCGATGTTCCTCCTTGAGATCAAACTTGTGATTGCCAAAGTAATCCAGCTCCGCTTCTGTCAATTGAGTAGGTAGATCCACGGAAGTTGAATACTTGTAGTATTCTAAACTTTGACTCATCCCTGGAATCACCATATCAGCTTCCAACGCTGTGAGGATGCATCGCTTCATTGAAGGCAGAAGGCTGGTCAGTTGTTTTTCGAGTAGGCTATTAGATAAGAGGTTGTCCTTGCTGGGTGATTCGCTGTAGACTCTGTGAAGAAGATCCATGACTCCTCCTGCTTGAATGATCGACCCAGCGCTCCAGACGTGTAGTAGGTCTTGGTAGTTGATTCGCCATTCGCGCTGCTGATCCATTTCACCAATGATCTGTAGACCCTGCGTGAAGCACAGCAACAGGCAGAAGGACGTCGCCTTCCTCAGATCTTCGATAAAGTCATCTCTGGATGCGACTTTCATCGCTGAAGGCTGCCAACACCCTGAAACCTCAGCATCAGCAGCACGGTGGCTCAGCTCAGCCGAAGTGCATCTAAACAAATGCGCACTGACGATATTCGCAGCTGGGACATGAAGTCTCACCGCCTCTTCGCAAGACCACGTCCCCGTCCCTTCAGTGTTGTCGACATCCTGGACAACCTTATCCTGAACCCTGCCCAGAACGTATCGTCCTTTTTCATCCTTGGCTCTGTTGATATCAACAGCGATATAGATCAGAAACGTATTGTAAAGTTCCGGTGTCTGGTTCCACTGCTCAAAAACACCAGCTGCTTCCTCATAGCTGAGCTGAAGGCCCTTGGTGAGGATGTACCATACTTCCGAAATAACAGACATCATGCCTTGTTCGATTCCATTGTGAATCATCTTGACATAATGTCCTGAACCACCTGGGCCGATGGGGTTGGTACATGGTTTACCATTCCGGTCTTTTGCTGCGACTCTTCTGAGAAGCGGCATGATGATTTCGAGGGCTTGAGGGTCGCCGCCTGGTGACATTGACGGGCCAGCTCGTGCGCTCTGATAACCGCCCGAGACGCCACACCCGACATAAAAAATGTCATCTTTTGCCAGATCCGCTTGTCGTCGCTCCGTGTTGCCGTAGAACTCGTTTGAACAGTCGAGAATGATATCGCCCTTCGTCATGTACGGTCGCAGAGCCTTGACGCATTCATCGCCGGGATTTCCGTGGGGAATACTGAAGATAATGATCCGTGGGTGGTTCTTGGAGTAGATTTCTTCGCAGAGTTGTTGGTAGCTGTGTTGGCGAAAAACGCGAGTTTCTTCGTTGACGTCCTTGACCATTTTCTCAGCTGCTTTCATATTGTATTCGCCTAGAAATGGTTAGTGACTGTAAGTTACGCTGAGGTATGTCACGTACTGATGTCGAAGTAGTAGACTTTGCAGCCTTTCTCGGCGAAGAGGAGGGACATCATGGAGCCCATGCTCCCCATTCCTACCATACCTATCTGCTCATAACAATATTAGTGATAACTGTATGTCCCATGAGCCATCCAACGTGCCTTTGCTATTTGTCTTTCTGACATGATGGGCCGTTGTGGCAAATCTTGCGCTCGTCGTGATATGGAAAGCTTTTGAGGGCCAAGAAAGAGATTTACTTATCACGTCGCGATATAAACAAGGAAAATTCTGAGGCGAGGCGGGATAGTAATTTTTCTACTTATCCTATATGGTGTCGTCACATGAAGATATTTCGGTGAGCACCCCTGGTCGCAGATAAATATTATATCAACTTGACGTCAGAGTGAACATCAAATGTCATCGGGCCGTTGTGCCAAATCCCTTGACACCGCCACAGGGCCAAGTGGAGGCATAGAATATAAAGAAAGATCTACAGAATTGAAGTATCGTTGAGGTTAGGTCAGGTCTATGGTCTCCCGGAGCAAGGGCAATTTTAGACTTTTGTGGCCGAACCTCTTGAGTTAACTTATTTAAAAAGCTTTTAACCTTATATTGACACCTTCTCCTGATACTTGCTTAGTTGATCATGTGGCTTACTTACAATACTCAATATTATGTAATTTAAAGGTTATAGTATAATTTAGAAATAAAAGCGCGCAAGGTTGGTACCATCCCGTGAAAAGCGGTTGGATGCAGCCTTTACAGACTTTGATTTGACTTTGCTCTGCGGAAGTCTATATAAAGGTTTGACTTTAAAGCTTATCCAGCAGAGTCTTTCTGGACTATAATAGGGGCCATTGTCTCAACC
>JABSTL010000577.1:0-17852 GCA_013759095.1 Fusarium sp. NRRL 29148
CGTGAGTGGTGAACGTGAGGCAAGGAAAAAAAACTTCTTTCGTTGATAGAAAAGTCAAAGTAAAAAAAAAGAGGAAAGAAAAAAAAATAACTCGCCGTACAGTAGGTACTGTACCGTGCTGTAGACTGATGGCTAGGTGCCCTGTGACTGGTGAGTGCCCTGCCAATGCAAGGCAGAGACACCGAACCAAATGTACCCTAATCCCGATGCCCCGCTAAGGTCTACTATCATTGGTCAGTGCCACTATTGAGGTAAGCGGGTGGGCAGCAATGAAAAAAATATACTGCCTCCACGACCGCCCCTCATTCGACTTTTTTTTCCTCTTCTCCTTCATACTCCATCCAAAGGAAACAACACAAATAACCATCCTCATCCTAGGTTCTTGTCGATTCTCGTCATTCTCACGAGACTCCTGATCCTAGTCGATACCAGCTTTCTTTTCAACCAAACGACACGACGGCGCAGCCTTCTCGAGTAGAAGTTCTGCCCTCTTTTTTCGCTTCCGTCACCCCGCGATTTATCAACCCTAGATCGAGCTGTGCTTGATCTAGATTTTCCAAAGCCTCAACCGCAAACATGGCTGACAAGGGTCTTGAGGATGTCCCTGAGGGTGAGTTTTTGCGTCCTTCACGCTGCCATAGGATTCACGATACGCTCGAGTTCCTGAGCGGTCTCATGCGATGAGAGCAAGCCACTCGTATCATCAACAGACTTGCTGACCACACATGCCTTACAGGACAGATCGAGTCCAACTACGATGAGACCGTCGACTCCTTCGATGACATGAACCTCAAGTCTGAGCTCCTCCGAGGTGGTAAGTGTCCCACACCTCAACAAATCCCTCGCATGCCGCTCACAATAATCTCTAGTCTATGCCTACGGTTTCGAGCGTCCTTCTGCTATCCAGCAGCGTGCTATCATGCCTGTTATCAAGGGTCACGATGTCATTGCTCAGGCCCAGTCCGGTACTGGAAAGACCGCCACCTTCTCCATCTCTGTTCTCCAGAAGATCGACACCAACGTTAAGCAGTGCCAGGCTCTGATCCTTGCTCCTACCCGTGAGCTTGCTCAGCAGATCCAGAAGGTCGTTGTTGCCATCGGAGATTTCATGCAAATCGAGTGCCACGCTTGTATCGGTGGTACCAGTGTCCGTGAGGATATGAAGGCCCTTCAGGACGGCCCTCAGGTTGTTGTCGGCACTCCCGGCCGTGTTCAGGACATGATCCAGCGCCGTTTCCTCAAGACCGACAGCATGAAGATGTTCGTTCTCGACGAGGCTGATGAAATGCTTTCTGTAAGGAACACAACAATTTCTCACCATGGACACCCAAATGCTAACATTATCTCAGCGCGGTTTCACCGAGCAGATCTACGATATCTTCCAGCTTCTCCCCCAGTCAACCCAAGTTGTCCTTCTCTCTGCTACCATGCCCCAGGACGTTCTTGAGGTCACCACAAAGTTCATGCGTGACCCCGTCCGCATCTTGGTCAAGAAGGACGAGCTTACCCTGGAGGGTATTAAGCAGTTCTATATTGCCGTTGAGAAGGAGGAGTGGAAGTTGGACACCCTCTCCGATTTGTACGAGACTGTCACCATTACCCAGGCTGTTATTTTCTGCAACACCCGCAGAAAGGTCGACTGGCTCACCGACAAGCTCACTGCTCGTGATTTCACCGTCTCCGCCATGCATGGTGACATGGACCAGGCTCAGCGTGACCTGATCATGAAGGAGTTCCGATCTGGCTCTTCTCGTGTCCTGATCGCCACTGATCTCTTGGCCCGTGGTATCGATGTTCAACAGGTTTCCCTGGTCATCAACTATGATCTCCCTGCCAACCGTGAGAACTACATTCACCGAATTGGTCGTGGTGGTCGTTTCGGCCGAAAGGGTGTTGCCATCAACTTCGTCACCGCTGAGGACGTCCGCATGATGCGCGAGATTGAGCAGTTCTACAGCACCCAGATTGAGGAGATGCCCATGAACGTCGCCGACCTCATCTAAGTTAAATATAAATTTTTTTTTTGAAAACAGCAACACGGGTCTTCCAATATCCGTTACCAGGCTGCGTCATCAGTCATCAGCTATTTATGAGTGGATGATACAGGGCAGCCTGACATCTTTGGGAGGAGCTTACGGAGAAATCTCTTGTTGCAGTTGTTGATAGATCTCGTTTCTAGAGTACCGCGCTGGAAGGGCGGCAGGCCTTCCCATACGCGCTGCCGCCGGTCCGGAAGGTGAACGCCGGGGAGGAGGTCAGAACTTCGACTTGGCCGCATGGCAAAAGGCTTCGGGGCAGTCCTTTGCGCCCTTAATACCTTTGGGGGGTGCATCGGGGGCTACCAAAAGTAATGCAACGGTTTTTTTTAAAACCTGCTTTTTGTCTCTGTTATTTAGGGTGTCGTTATCATGATGAATGCTTTTCTTTTTATATTTCAAGATTTTGACCAGATTCTGCGTGACTACAAATGCCGCGTGACTGGATAGGATATACTTGAATTGTGATCTATAATAACATGTCGACATCGATAATTCCTATTTATCCACCCACTCCTTAAGTGATAGACGTCTAGACCTACGGCGTTTAACTATTTGAAGAATGCTATCTTCTGAAGGTCACTGTATCGTCGACAAACTAGATACCAATTCGTTATTAAATAAAGTATCTAACCCGATGGCTTACAAAGCCCTCGTAAACGAAAGTATTGTGTATAGCTCGTTATTCCATCGTCTTCATCGCCCGCCGATGCTCGAATGTACATACATGCCCAAATTACAGTACGCTACATACGACTCCTGCTATCTTTGAGGAGAGCGAAACAAAGGAAAAGTCAAAGATAAAGTGCACCCGAGTCAAATCTTGGATCTGCCCATCGTAACGCCGTGTGTGGTATCGCCGCCCCATGATATATAAACTCAAACAAGCCGTGGCCTAAAGAACGCGGCTGAAGCTCGCTGAGCCAGAAGTTACAAATTAATCAAACCTGCATTTTTATCTTGTCGGGAGAAAGTCAACACCATCTAGTAGCCCTGACCAAAATGAGTCTGCGTAGGAGGAGGACTCCTGACAGCCTGGCCAGCATAGGCACCAGGGATAGGGACAGCCTCGTAAGTGGGTTCATCAGTGCTCGCAGGCCCGTGTTGCGAGACTTGGACAGTGGGGATGGCAGGAGGTGAGGCCTCAGTGGGTGTAAAGGCAGATTGATTTAGCTTGGGAGTAGCAGAAGGGGCCTTCATAGGAGGCGCCTGGAGCTTGAAACCAGTCTCCTGGGCAGCAAATTGAGACTTGGGCTCCGCAAATTGGGTGCCAGGCGTGAAGGTGGTGGGGTTCTCGCTGATGTCGGACAGGTTTCGATAAGCAGCGGGAGGGTGACGGGGAGACATGGCATAGGCGCTGAGAGCGGGGGACTTGGGGCCGAAGCCGGGAGTGTTTGGAGCAGACTGGCTGCGGAGCTGGGCGAGGTAGAGGTCGGATCGAGCACGGTCTCGCATGTCCATAGACTTGAAAAGGCGTCGCTTTGTGTAGTAACGATAGAAGACAACGCTATAGAGGAGAATGCAGAGAACCTCGATGACCACCTCGATGATGATGCAGATCATGGCCCAGTTCTGAAGACGGCAAACAAGAGCATAGTCGACTTTCTCACCGAAGACTTCAGATCGATGGTTATTAACACAAGACCAACCCCACATATCCTGGTTTCCACTGTTGTTCCGTGAGTTCTGGAAAATAACAGCTGTGACAACCCATAGAATCAAGGCAAGAATGAACTATATCAAGTCAGTGCTGGCTCAAGCCAAGCCCACAAGATGCGTGACTTACCCAGCCAATGGCGAACATGGTGTAGTAGGTCCCGACTTTCTCGGCACGTCGATGACCACCTCGACAGTAGGAGATAAAAACAACAATGCAAGCGACAAGAGACACGCATGCCATGGCAAGAACAAGTTTCTGGGGCCAGGCGCTGGTGTTCCTGGCCCATGAAGGCATCTTGCTTTGATCAGGCAAAGCTTTGGTAGCGTTAAAGATTGTGAATGAAGCAGAAAGCATGGCAAGGATAATAAGAGAGCAGCTAAAATTAACACCACGGAGAGCAAATTTGGCCAAGCGGACTCGGGCCTTGATTTTCTGTCAAAGTGTAAGTGGGATGTCACAGAGTCAGTTGTTATGGCGGAGTCACATACCACATCGCGCGCTTGCTCCTTGTCAGTTGACGCCTCGCGCTTTTCCAGTATATCTTCCTCCCGAAATGTTGGGCTCAAGGGATTCTTGAGATGAGCAGGCGTCCCTGGCACCTTCATGGCACTCTTGAGTGGCGTCTTGGGGGTCATTGGGACGGGAATGGATTCTCGCTGCCCGATGTAGCCAAAGCCAACGTCTGCGGGTTGAGCTTGAGCAACGTGCGACTTCTCAGGGTCGGCAAAGGGAGACCGAGCCTCGACGGGTGAGTGAACCGAAGTAGCCTCAGCAAATCGAGGAGTTCGTGGTTTCAGAGAGCCGTCTGAGGATGAGGAGCCCGAGGTACCAGGTCGTGCTGAAGCGAGGTTGAGTGCGGCAGGCCGCCTCCTATCTTCTAGAGTATCGTCAGTCAGCATCATGGTCGTTGATCGTCGTCAGCTCTCTCCCTCAGATCAGAGACGAACCTGGGCCAGCCATGTTTATAACAGGTGAATGTGTTAGAGGAAAGATATATCAACAGAAAGATGTGCAAGTGGATGGATAAGAGCTGCGACGCAGTCCAAGCTCACAACCGCAAAAGAACAGAGCAAATTGCAAAAGAACAGAGAGACCAGCTATCAAAGGATTGGGAGAGAGGTCCGGCCTGGCGGACTCGAGTGGGAAATGGTGAGTTTTGAGGTTGGCGGCAACATAGGGAACCAGCACTCCCATTCGACACCATTAAAAAGGCCAGCAATGGGACAGGACATGAGAGAGGGGGGATGCCGAGAATAGTAACAGAGGATGACCTTACCAGAGAGAAGAGCGGATAGCAGCAAGACTTGTGATAGGCAGATGCCAGGCGCCCGTTGAGTGACTCGGTTTGGATTTAGACGCCCAAGTGATTGTGATGTGAGGTCAAACTGCGCGGGCCTGGTTCTGTCAGTGCAATCAGGACTTGAGAACTTTGTGTCGCTGAGCTTCGTAATACCAATATAAGGATGAACTCTGAGTACTCTGTAGTCTTGGATAAGTTAGGAACTATTTCAGAAGCTACTCGCACGGGCGGGATGGAAATAGAGAGGGGATCACAAGAGAGATTGGAAAAGCTGCGGTGTTATGTGAAGCGGTACTGTATGTATTGTGCGAACAGGGTACCGAGTCCTCCCATGACCCTCGAGACACCAACAAGGCAATTGTCCCATTGAAACAACCATATTCGGCTGGAATTGTCCGGGACCTCTTTTGCATGGTACCTGGGCAAGGCCCCAAGTCTCTCATGTCGATTGCCCATGTTGAGCGATATTACTGGATGGCAGAAGTTGCCCGGCGGTTAAAGGACATGGTGTTGAAGCGTGGATCTTTGATAGAGGGCATCCTTGTTGTCCTATTGGCTGTGCCAGGCAACCGCTCTTTGGACCCTGGACGTTGATCTGCCGGTCTGATAGGCTGCTACCTGCAGGCGCTTCACGTCTTCACCTCCGTATGACCTATCAGCACTGTGAGAGCCGTGATGAGCCAGAAAGCCATCCAGCCACCTGCAGGCTTCGGCGGCAACAAACGAGTTTTGTTTCGATATGCTGAGATCCATGCTTGATAAGCTTAGGGTGTGGCCCACAAAGTATGTTGCACCAAGCATCAAGTTCAAGCATCTGTCAGGGTGACACGGTCGACCCAAGCTTACCGAAGCTTTATTTCAAGCAAATGCATGCATTTTCCTGTGCACCTCAGGTGCCAGAGTCTTTATCCATCTTGGCAGCCGAATAAAAGTGACTTTTCAGCTCCAAGCATTGGCCGAGTTGGTAGTTGGTTACATACGGTACCCGGAAATTTGTCCAAGATGCAGAATGCAGTCATGGTCGCTCATGGCTGTGCTGTAACAGTGAGACACCATGAACACAACAAGCTATATCCCCATCCAAGGTTACATGTCAAGGCTTTCTAGGAAGGTCAATGATGATTCGGAATATACGAGTTGATAAAGATAGCATCAGGCCCCATTTCATATGTAAGCATGACTTGAGAAGTTTTTGCCAATTATGCAGCAATTCTCTTAGAAGTCCCTCGCCATCTTGAGAGACTCAGCGTTCTTGACTTGAATGTTTGATGATCCAAGGAGGCTGGCTGATGCAATCAATATTACCTGCTCCCCCGAAGTTTAAACTCCTGGCACGTGATCAACTACCAAGAAACTGTCTATATCCTAATCATTGCTACCTAGGTAAGTATGTAATCTACTCCTAAACCCACACGCATCGTTAATCATATAGTTGTTAACATATTTATATCGATAAGCTTCTCATTAACTGAAAGCGGCTGACAATAATGATCGTTTGGTTCCTGATTTGTTCGTTGAGCTTCGGGAGGTCCCCTCACAAAGCAAGAGAGCCTGTATGTATAGGCCGATTGATCCGATGGGAAAGAAAAGAGGAGGATCTGAGACGAATTAAGTATTGGTAGGCAATATTCATTCCGAAGCCATGAGGCACCTTGAAGGCTGCTAGCTTGTCCCGATACCATACTATTGCCGTGATGATACTCTGTAGTCCGCTTTCGCAAGACCTAACTAGATATGATGGGCACGAAATATTTGGCATGATTGATAATGTCCGCCTCTTTTTAGACTTATGTGATCGCTTAAGAAGGAAAGTAGCCGTATAACACCCACCAATGTCAAATCACGACGCAATACTACTCACCTTTACACAAGGTCCTAAGTTAGATATCATATAGTATGAATTCTTCGCAACCAGGCAGGTGGGTTGGAATATATAATCCACACATAAAGCCAGTTGACAAAATCATTGCAGCCATCTGTGACTGATATCTCCACCGGATATTTCTATCAGCTTAGCTTGCTGTGTGGGTTATTTTCCTACCCACCTGCCTGGAACCTTCTGTGGTATCATACATAGGTAGAGTGGATAGCGGGGTCGGACACTTTGGATTAGGTACTTTGGCCGAAGCTCACCCGAAGAGGGGCACCAGATCCTTATCGCTCTATCGTTCCCTATCAGGCTTAGCGTAAGAGTCATAACCATCTTGAGAGACTGCACACGAGGAATTTTGCCATCATCAAGGCGAAATACACAAAATCTCGGCTCTCTACGACCCGCAACCTAGAGAACCACTCGCGAGACCTTCGAATATTGGACTGTAATTTCCTACCGATCCAGCTGAACGATTTCCTAACTCGAAACCGCTCTCCCGCTACTCTACGACCAAAAAACCACTTCTGAAATACCGTCCGAATTGCCCCGCCTTCATCATGTCTGCCAGCGGCGACCCCAAATACGACGACATCGAGTCCGAGTCTGACTCCGGCGAGTCTGTCGGCCACAACGAGGTCGGCGACGAGAAGCCCCTCAAGTCGGCTCTCAAGAAGTCCAACCCAGCTATCGCAGAGCCCGCGACTCAAAAACCTCCTCTGCCCCCACAAACCGACCCTAAAGATCTCGATGTTGCCAGCCTGACCCCCTTGACGCCCGAGATTATTGCCCGTCAAGCTACTATCAACATTGGTACCATTGGTCATGTGGCTCACGGAAAGTCCACCGTTGTCAAGGCTATCTCTGGTGTCCAAACAGTTCGTTTCAAGAACGAGCTCATCCGCAACATCACAATCAAGTTGGGCTATGCCAACGCCAAGATCTACAAATGCGATAACCAAGCATGCCCTCGCCCTGGATGTTACCGCAGTTACAAGAGTGAGAAGGAAGTTGACCCTCCTTGTGAGAGAGATGGCTGCGGCGGTACTTACAGGCTATTGCGACACGTCTCGTAAGTTGATCCTTAATTCAAACTCGTGTACGGAATACTGGCTGATGTTTATAGATTCGTCGATTGCCCTGGTCACGATATTCTCATGAGCACCATGTTGTCAGGCGCTGCCGTCATGGACGCCGCTCTCCTTCTCATCGCTGGTAATGAATCTTGCCCTCAGCCCCAAACCTCCGAGCACTTGGCTGCTATTGAGATTATGAAGCTCGACAAGATCATCATTCTCCAGAACAAGGTCGATCTTATGCGAGAAGAGGCTGCGCAGCAGCACTACCAATCCATCCTCAAGTTCATCCGAGGAACTGTCGCTGGCAAGTCCCCAGTCATTCCCATCTCTGCCCAGCTCAAGTTCAATATCGATGCCGTCAACGAGGCCATTGTCAACACCATTCCCGTTCCTCCTAGAGACTTCAGCATAGATCCTCATATGATCGTCATTCGATCATTCGACGTCAACAAGCCTGGTTCCGAGATCGATGACCTCAAGGGTGGTGTCGCCGGTGGTTCTATTCTTCATGGTGTTGTCAAGCTTGGTGATGAGATTGAGATTCGACCTGGTATTGTCTCCCGAGACGATAGCGGTGCCCTCAAGTGCACACCCATTTTCAGTCGAGTCGTCTCGCTTAACTCCGAAGCCAACGACCTCAAGTACGCCGTACCCGGTGGTCTCATCGGTGTCGGCACCCGAATCGATCCTACTCTGTGCCGAGCCGATCGTCTGGTCGGTTTCGTCTTGGGTCTCAAGGGCCGCCTTCCCGAGATCTACAGTGAGATCGAGGTCAACTTCTACCTTCTCCGCCGCCTGCTTGGTGTGAGGACGGCCGATGGTAAACAAGCCAAGGTTGCTAAGCTCGCTAAGAACGAGGTTATCATGGTCAACATTGGCTCTACCTCCACTGGCGCCAAGGTTGCTGCCATCAAGAACGACGCTGCTAAGCTTGTCCTGACCAGCCCTGCCTGTACCAATATCGGCGAAAAGGTTGCTCTGAGCAGACGTATTGAGAAGCATTGGCGTCTCATCGGTTGGGCTACCATTGCTGCGTAAGTTTCCACTTACATGAGTCACCCCCTATTACAGAATAATTCAACTGACCTCCATCATAGTGGTGTGACCCTTGAGCCCAGTACTGCTTAGACTTTCCACCTGGACCAATAAACAACCTAAGCAGCTTTTTCGCATGATTTCCCGGCTACATCACATGAAGAGTTCAAGAACGCCCAATTGCAGAGGCAAAGTCTCTGAAGGCATTTTGAGTAGACGGTTGGCGCTGGAGGGGGGCCTGGTGTTTGGTGGTCTTTTATAGGAGAGCATGGGGACGAATAAATAAGAGGAGCTAGATGAGTCCATGCCACGAGCTCTAAAGAACATGTGGCTGTGACTAGTGGATGAGAAATGTAGTTACGCTGTGAATGCGTCGAGGTAACACCAACCTCACAGGGAGACCCAAAAGTTTTAGCCAAACGCTCATAGCATGAAATGAAGAGATTTCATGACGAAACTCATAAGTATATGCAACATCTATTTGCGCGTTTTGCGCGCGTGCTTGACCAAGTTTTCTATGACGCCTTCGAATGCTTCTCGATCGCCAATCTTTTCGTCGGTTCTCTTCTTCCAATATTCCAATGCTTCCTTGGCTGCTTCCTGCAAACCTTCCAGTTTGGCTACGTGCGCTTTTAGTTCCTCATCAGTCATACCATCAAGCGCTTCATCTGTTGTTTGGCACAAATGACGAGCAGCCACGAGGTCCAGTTCGGGTTGTGGTGGAGGCCCGCGCCGCTTTCTTGTCGAGGCTGATGGCTTCCCTTGGGTATCAACTGATGTAGATGAATTGTTACCTTCGCCTTGCCGTAACCTAGATACAGACCGGGAATCTGTGGACGTTCTAGGCGACATTGAAGGGACGTTGAGAGAGGGGAGGACGAGTTTCTTCTGCTTAGAGGCTGGGAGGATCTCGTCGAGATCGACGGGAACACCGAGTGACACGAGAAAGAGGCGGCGTGTGCGAGAGCGGATCCAATCAGGGGGTGCGAGAGGAGGTGGCGCTACCAGTTGTGACCAGAGAGATGCAGACCTTGCTGTGAAAAACACCGAGTCCTTGGAGAGAGGTGGGAATGTGGGAAGATCGAGTTCTTCTGGGGGGTATAGATTAGCGAGGAAAGGCTCTAAAGCAGATACGACTGCTTCTGGATCAAGTCCATCAAAATCGGGTATGGACTAGATTCACAATGGTTAGCGAAGTAAAAGGGGCATAACGTAGATATATCTCACGAATGGTAATGTTGATGGCTGCGAAGCCTGTGTGGCAGTGGGCGCTGGCGTCTCTGCTTCCTGAAAGCCATCTTCAAAGTCATCGAAGTCATCGTCCTCGTTACCCTCCTCGAAATCATCAAAGTCGTCGCCGAAATCGTCGTCGCCATCATTATCTTTTTGTGGTTCGTCATCGCCATCATCATCGTCAGCATCTCGTAAAGAAGTAGCTATGGCACAAGGGCTTTCAGAAGGTCCATCTTCTTGGAATTTCGAGTCTGCAGTATCGGGTGACGGTCTTGAATTATCTACGCGGGCGAGTCTCAGTGGTCAATGATCATTCTTTTGGATTTTAGGACTTTGCTACTCCCGTACCAGAATTGCTGTCAACATGTGCGCTCTCGCCTTGAATCTCTCTGACCTGACCATCAGAATCCACGAGAATGTCCGGAGAAGCATCTGCTTTGCGCCTCTCCTCATATTGAATTGAGTGCGATCGGCTTCTAGCCCCAGGAGCCTCCTCTACGATGGTCGTGGGCGCTTTGATTTCGGGGGTAGAGGGAGCATTTTGAGATGCGCCCGTCTCTGGAGCAATCGCAATCTCGTCAGGCTGAGCATCCTGCCCCCGCATCTCGTATGCTTCAGTTCCCGGAACCTCGCCGTGTGATGGCTGATCGTCGACCTTCTCGACTCGAGTCTTTGGAATTGGTGAACTAATCTTGGGACTTCCCGCGCCAGATGCCGCATCGGTAAACTGGTCGTCAGATTCAGACTCCTCAGCTACAACATGTCAGCAAGGGTGGTCGATTGTCCGAAAACCGGTGCCATCATACCAAGTTCGTGGGCTCCAGGGTCCTCAACAGGAGCACCCTTGGGGAGCTCAAGCTTCTCGGCGTCTGTCATGATGAGGAGAGTTGGATGGAAGTGGTGTCTCGAGATCTAGAACATGCGGTATTGATAGTCGGCGTGGGGTTCAAGGAACACAGGCCTAACAGCTGAGCAGACTTAATGGCTTTAACGCGGTATTGGGGGAGCCTGAGGTGCTGAGGTGAGGGCGGTAAATTGTAATACGACTGCCATTAAAAGAGGGCTGGCGCGCAGAACGACTCAACGCTAGTTCCAGCAACGAAATTTATTAGGTAGAATATGATCGGTACGAATAGAACAAGAAAAGATGTCGTTTCCATCCAGCAGGTCGCGAGAAGCTACCTCACCTAAGGTCGGCAGGTAATTGCCTCTAGGAACTACCCAAGGTACCTATGGTTGAGCTCAAGTGGGCAAGTATCACGTGGTAACTACCAGCACTGGTGGCCTCTTTCCAATTCCTCAACTCAGTTGGGCCCTATTAGGTTGTCCATCCCATCCATTCGCGATCCTTGGCTTTGAGTTATCCCTGCATCACCCTTAGTCTAGAACACGGCATGGTCGCCGTACTGCATGAAACTTGAAAGGGACGTTGCAATCAGTAATTTTCGATGCTCGTAACCTTCTTTGCTACAGGCCTGCCCACTAACTACCTAGGTAGCTTACCTACTGTTTGGGCGCAGTTAGGTAGCATGGATGGGGAAAATCGAGATGATGACTATTACCTCCACTGTTAGCAGCTCATTGTCAGACTTGGCCACAAGATCTATTATCTATCCTTAATCTGCAGCTGAAGCACAATGCTTACCATGTTCAATACACCTACGGAGTATATAAAACATAATACAGCATTAGCCTATTGCCCCATTTAGACGGTCCCACATCTTCCATTATGCTTTCTATCATTGTTATAAGCCAACTGATCTCAACTTCAACACTCCTCTATCATACATATACAGCATCTTCAATTCGGAATGTTTCACAACATAGTTACTGAATGTTTACGACCAAAACGCTACACGAAGGCAGCGTAGCTCATGGCTTGTATTATATTATCATGATGAAGCACCATATAGAATTTTCACTCGTGGGTGTCATACCCCAAAGCTCTGTGGTTTTAAGTCACCTGTTATAATTGTTGATACTTTGTCTTTATCAAGATCCGAAGTTACAGCCAAACTGAGAACCTAATGCAAGCACCGTTTATAACGTATAGTATAAAGAAAAGCGGTTACAGAAGTAACCTAGCGCGAACACGGTGCAGCAAATGGTAAATGCTCATCTCAGGACGCGTCTCCACAAAAAAAGCTCCCAAATACTATGCGGACCAGCCGCCTCCAACACATCCGTTGCCATCAACGACCACAATCTTCCCGTTTCGACTCACGTAGTCATCATCCCGGGTCCTGCTCTCGACTACTGGGAAACTTCTTCTTCGACGTCTCGATATTTCTCTAAACTGGGTCAGGTACTCGTGACCGATAAATTCCCCAATTCGAGCAAGCTGATTTCGGCCTCCAGCTCCCAAGATGTCGTTCAGCTTCGGCAACACAAGCTCTTCCAGCGCGCCCAACAACACGAC
The DNA here is from genome assembly GCA_013759095.1 of Fusarium sp. NRRL 29148. Lineage (NCBI taxonomy): Eukaryota > Fungi > Ascomycota > Sordariomycetes > Hypocreales > Nectriaceae > Fusarium > Fusarium sp. NRRL 29148. The sequence goes on from JABSTL010000577.1 coordinate 12,633, forward strand.
ATCGACTGCGCCAGCTTCGAGCAGCCTTTTTGGAGCAGCTACAGGAACTCCTAGCTTTTCATTTGGCTCGATTGGTGGCTCTGCCAGTAACACCACAACACCGACCAGCAGCGCAACCACTATGTTTGGTCAACAAAGCGGTGCCTCGGCGCCGAAGCCCGCCAGCAATCTCTTCGGCGGCGGCGCAAACACGACCAACACTTCTACCACTCCCTCTTCTGGCGGTATCTTCGGTGCTGGTGGATCTACAACTCCTGGGACAGGTGGTCTTTTTGGGGGTGCCTCGTCTACCACGCCAGCGACTACTTCAGCCCCTTCTAGCGGTGGATTGTTCGGTGGTGGTGCCAGCAATTCAACGGCCCCTGCGTCTTCAGGACTTTTTGGAAACAATGGGAACAATGCAAGCAAGCAAGCCACTAGCCTCTTCGGCGGTGGCAGCTCTTCTACCACTGCTAGTAGTGGCGCTGGTCTGTTCGGCCAGAATAATGCCAACCAGGCAGCGACAGCTACCCCTTCTTCTGCACCCACAAACCTTTTCGGAAATGCTGCCTCTGGGGCCGCAACTCCCGCTAAACCAACTTTCGCTTTGCCATCTACGACTCCAGCGGGGGCACCACCCGCCGACTCTGCGAAGCCTGCTGGTGGATTATTTGGAAATACAGGCGCACAAGCATCCAGCGGGACCTCAAGTTTATTCGGCGGAGCGAAACCTGCAAGCACGTCTGCTCCTTCTGCCCAACCCAGCACTACAGCAGCTGCATCACCCAGTGGTCTCTTCGGGGGTGCGCAGTCCGGAAGCGCTCCTCCTACCGGGGGTCTTTTCGGAGCGAAGCCGGCTTCAGCGTCTACTCCCGCGGCCGGAAGCCTGTTTGGTGCAAAGACTGAAGGGGCTCCGCCGGCTGCGGCTTCGCAAGCCGGAAGCACGGCCCCTGCCAGCTCCACGGCCTCCTTATTCGGTGCCAAACCTGCAGCTCCAGCGACTACAATTCCAGGCTCGACATCGGCGAGTGGCCTTTTCGGCGGCGGCGCAACAACTTCTGCTGCCTCAGGCGCTTCTGCCACAACAACAGCTGGAGGTTTGTTTGGAAACAAACCTGCAACGACTACAACTTCTACAACTTCTACAGCAGCTCCAGCCACAACTTCAGCAAGCGCTGGTAGTCTTTTTGGCGGCGCCCCCAAGCCATCTACTGAGTCGTCTACTTCGAAGCCCGCCGGTGGTCTGTTCGGAGCACCTGCATCCAGCCAGCCCGCCGGTTCTGCAGCTACCACAACTGCAACAACTGCTGCAACAACTACTGCTGCCCCTGCGGCTGGCTCAACTCCTGCTGCTGCCAGCGGCCTGTTTGGTGCGAAGCCTACAACAGATGCCAGCAAGGATGCAGCTAAGTCTGCGACTTCCAGTGCCACCACTGGGGCACTAGGCGCTTCCACAACTGGCCCAACATCCCAGATGGCGCGACTCAAGAACAAAACCATGGAGGACATTGTCACACGTTGGGCATCTGATCTCTCCAAGTACCAGAAGGAATTCAAGGAGCAAGCTACCACTGTGTCGACCTGGGACAGAAGCCTCGTGGATAACGGCGAGAAGATCCAGAAGTTGTACTTGGATACATTTGAGGCTGAACGAGCCAGTCATGAAATTGAGCGACAACTTGCTGCTGTAGAAAGCCAACAAGATGAGCTCGAGGCTTGGTTGGGCCGATATGAGTCTGAGGTTCAGGATATGTTTGCGAAACAGCTTGGTCCTGGCGAGCAGCTAGCTGGCCCTGACCAGGAACGAGAACGTACCTACAAGCTTGCGGAGAAGCTGACGCAACAATTGGATGAAAAGTCGCGCGATCTCTCCAAGATGGTCAAGGAAATCAATGACATCTCAGGAACACTGAACAAGGGTGCTAAGCCTGAGGACCCTGTAAGTTGCTTTCCATTTTTATCACCCTGGATAAGGTTTGCTAACCCAGTAAACAGCTGAGCCAGATTGTTCGGGTCCTGAATGGTCACCTTACACAATTGCAGTGGATTGATGCTAATGCCTCATCGCTGCAAGCTAAGGTTGCGGCTGCTCAGAAATCGAGCAGCAACCTAGGAAGTCACTATGCTGGTTCTGATAACGATGCGGCAGAGAGCTTTTATCGCTCTTACATGGGTCGACGATGAGGAGTAATAATTATTGGCTTGGAGTTTTTAGGCAAGGAATTCAGGTAATTCTGTATCAGATACGAACACGGAGAGAAGACGTGCAGTAGAGCTCAGTTCCGAGTAACAAGGATACGGGCAATATCCGGGAATCTAATGTTGAGGAGTGCAAATGCGTGATTGTTCTTGTACACTAGTACCTTAGACTATGGAAAAAGACAAGCACTGGAAGAAGTGCAATTTCGAGTCAGGTCGAGTTCCCCCAATTGATAAATGTACATCCATCGATCTTGGTGAGTGGGATTGAACCTCACTCAGAGCTGATGATTTCTCCCCGCAGTCTTTGCCGGGGGTTATCCGGTAATCCGAGGTATGAGTTGTTTAGTTCTTCTCGCCGCCCTGCTCACGGGTGATCTCGTCACTGAAGGGGAATTGAAGTTAGAGGTATGCTCAACTCAGGTCCATCAGCTGCGCGGATGGTATATGGGTGGCTTACATGTGCTTGGAGAGACGGTCAAGGTGCTGCTGCTGCTCCTGGAGCTTCTTCTTGAGCTCGATGAGCTTCTCCTTCTCGCGCTGGCGGATAGCGTAATCCTCGCTGGCCTTCTCCCGTCGCTGGAAGGCATCACTAGAGAATGACAAATGTCAGAATGCTTCAATCGCCTTGTCAATTGGGCCGTAGACTGAGAACTCACCCGGAACCACCAGTGGGACGGACGGAACCAGTAGCTCCCTCAGTCATGACGCGAGGAGTGGTAGAGAAGCATCGAACAGGCCGGAAGGCGGCTGTCTGGCGGAAGGTTGTGCGAAGCATGCTGGCGTTGAGGTTTTGGTTTTTTGTCTTGGCTTGCTAGTGACAAGGAAGGATTGGAGATGTGCTTTGTTTTGTAGCCGATGACGTTGGAGGGTTGCTGGTGAAAGAGTCGGCCATGATCTGATGACGAGCTCAGGCCTAGGGTATAATGCCATGGTCGCCTTAGGCCGTTACCTGATATTGGCACATGCCGGGCTGGTAAAGTCAAGTACTGGGTAAACAATTATGGCCGGCCTAGCGGTAAATCCCGGCCAGCTCCGCCTGCAAGCTCGGATCTGGGTCATGATCTTTCAGCCTACGAGACAACGGAATTGAGCCAGCCAGGGACCAGGACATAGCTCTGGGTGCCTGGTCAGGCATAAAACTACCCTAGATTATACAAAGTAGCACTTTGTTTTATCGGTGTTTTACTGGTATGAAGCTTGGGGGGCTTCTTGCATTTGATACTCAACCTTCACAAGCTACCTTACTTACCTACCTACCTAGGTACATACTTACTAACCAAGTAGGTACCTCAGGGATGGATGGCGCATCACATGTACGATACAACAAAGCCAATGCATGACATCAGAACTCTCATTAGGTGGGGGGTTTTATCGGGTTTTATTCTATGTACATGCAACTTACATAGGTACACAATACCACAATAGGTACTAAAATAGGTACCATACGGTTGTTCTAGTAACTGATTGAGTTATTAGCATGTGTCGACCTTACGAAATTCGGGACAACTCTGGCAAGCGGTGGATGTTGTATTGGATGTTTTGGATAACGATGTCAGTTAATCAGGTAGATAAACTGTCAAAACAACACAATATACTCAATCCAAGTATAACCCGGGCAGATGTGCTCCGCCAATATACATACCAGTCATTCGTATACTAGTTATATGACTTAGTACCATAGACTACTCGTCAAGGAAATCGGATGCCTCGACTTTGTCGGAGTAATAAAGTGCATTGTTAGCTATCTAGCGGATTTGCAAGACTGAGGCGATACAGGCGTTCGAGGCGAGATGTATTCACTGCAGAGCAACAATCGACTGACTTGAGAGCGAGACCTTCTTCGTGTTCCCATATGAGAATGATGAATCTGACCAGCAGCATTGAGATTGCCGTTCCTGTCCGACACACAACCAAAGTCTCGTGTCGGCACTTCTGTGGCTGCTCCGAGCACACCAACAGCCTGACTAACAAGGGAAAAGAAGCAATCAGGTCGGGTCGCATGATGACGATGATGACACTTGACACCATGGACCCCTCATTTATTTTTCCTTTTCTTTCTGTTTCTTTTTTTTTTTAATATTTTTTTTTTAGTACGCAGTAAAGTCGCCTTGTTTAACGTGCCCGTTTCTTAGCCGTTGACGTGTCTTTCCGCCATTGTTAACGGCTTTTGTCGGCCAGAGATTCAAGGTCAAGATGAACATAGTTCTTAACGTCGAGATGCCAACTCAAAAAGAAACATGGGCATTTCTATGGGACCACCTAAGCTGAAAAGTAAGGCGTGACTGTTTGGTAGACGAATTACATAGGGAGACAATTTAGTAAGGATGCCAAAGCCCAAGGCCCAAGACCTATCAATGCGAGGCCGCAATAGGGCCCGTTTCGTTTGGCAACTTGTAATCGTGACAAGACAATCAATCTAATGAGCTTTTAAGCATGAATGAGAAGAGCGATTGTCCATTGTTGGGGGTCCACTGAAGTTCCAAGACCCAGCCAGCCAGTTTCAATGGATCACCATGGGCAGGTGGGTGGGTGACAACCTACAGGTACCTATTGGGTGGGGGTACGTACCAGTATATGGGGCTGACTGCCCGGCTGCTGGCTGCTGGCACTGACAATCACTGCCCAGAGGTGCCCCTTCCTCGATATCTCTCGCGCTTTCGTCACCCCCACCAATAACTTGACAATAACTCCCCCGTCTGAGGTACTACTAACTCTCTCAACTCAACTCGTCCCGCAAAACAAAATCAACTTCTTTTTTTCATCTCTCTTCTCTTTCTCCTGGCCCCATTCGCCATCTGCCAACTCCTTCAACTGAAGCTCCTCTCGGCCGAATTTTGTTTATTCGCTTTCCCTTTACCAATCCCTCAAGCTACTATAAATTTCCACGACTCAAGGTACGTATCCAACGTCTGCCCAGCTCAACCCTTCTACTTGCGAACAACAACCATCGCCATATCCTGTTGCGGCTCTCTCGTATTCTTGTTGTTGTTGTTGTTTGTGTTTCGTTGTGCCCTTCCACCACCCCCCTCTTTCGTCATT
>JABSTL010000579.1:0-23388 GCA_013759095.1 Fusarium sp. NRRL 29148
CCGCTGTTGTATGTTTTTTGGTGATAATTCTTTTTGGTGTTTTGCTCAAGCGAGGCTCCAAGTGGGCCGAACCACGTCGCTGGGTCACTTACCAATCAGGGAAGCTTGATTGACTGTTCAGTTTCATCAGCAAATCATTAGAGATACAGTTGTTGATATTACTTATATTGTCACATATAGATACTGCTACTGTTTATGAGGATCTGGTACTGTGATTGTCTTTCCTCTCTCAGCTGGGCGCATATAAGTGGTATTTCAAGCTGAAGGTTGGTACCTACCTGGCCTCCAATAGCCAAAGCGCAACAGCGCCGTAAGCAATCCAATAAACTATTGAACTCAGTATTGCATCTATTTGCTGGCACATGAGCTTCAAAAAGCCAATGAGGTTACTGTTGTTGCTTACTGAAGCACAAGTTCTTGTATTCGGATCTGCCTCACTTCTCTAAGCATAGCATAAGTCTTTTAGTGTGGTACATAGAATCATCAAGGGCACAGCGAGTTCGTTAAGTCTGCCTTTTACGTGGCTTATCTATTTTTGAGAAGCTCAGCTCGGATAAACTTTCTGATGTGCTGGTTGTAAGATTGGATTCGAAGTTGGCATCAAAGTTTAGACTTTGGATGTTGTTTCTTTACCAAGGAGCAAGCGTCGACCAATAAAGAACGAATATATTCCTCAGAACTCAACTGTAGCATAAAAAGAGATCCATGTTTAATTGCTTGCCTCACTATTGTTTTGCCAGTGAAGGATTCAATAAGAAACCGTGTGCAAGCAGGGTTGAACGAAAAGGTGAGGTGAGGTACATATAATTGATTGAGATTCAGATACGAAAGCAAAGTACCCGGATCGATCAATGCAGCCCAGATCGAGGCCACACAGGCCTCCATAACCCTGTTCTCCGATTGGCTTTCTGATAAAGGCTACCACCAAAGCGGAAAAGGGCACAGCCTTCAGTGCCGTCCCCTTAAGGTTTATCTGACGGTCTGGCCGCTCGTGTTGCGACCGACTCTTTTCTTCCTCCTCACGTCTTGTTCGAACCTTAAACCTGTGGCAGTTCAACCTTCAGCTCCAAACCTGTTGTACAAATTTTACAGTCTCAGCTACTATCGAAGACCGACACCATGTCTCGTGGCAACCAGCGTGATACGGATCGTGCAAAGAACGAGAAGAAAAAGCGGGAAGAAGCCGACAGGGTTCGTTTCGTTTCTTTTATGATTCTGACGCTTTCTGCATACCATGAGCATGTCGTCGACTGACAGTTTTCGTTCACGACAACAGAAAAAGGCAAAATCGAAGACCGGTACCAAAATGCAGCAGGAGAAAGAGACCGCTGCTGAAATTATGCGACGAAAGCAGGCAGCTTGTATGTCCGCCCTTACACCCCTACAATCCGATTTCCGAATACAAACACGAACCAACACAACGTCGCTTTTGGGACAGGTAATGCTGACAAACCCCATAGCTGATGCCCGCAAGGCTGGCACCGCAGGCAAGAAGTAAACGCTGGTGTCCGAATATCCACACGTTAGGCTCGAAAACCATCGCTCAGTTTAACAGAAACCGAAAACCGCAAGAATAGATGGAGTTAAGGGCTGGACGAAGTGTGCAGCGTTGGAAACCAGATGGCTTTCTTCAGCAGCGACGAAACGAAACGACATTTGGGAAGCACAGGCGAAGCGGTGCAATAACATGGGTTGTCTTTGAAAGGATTGTATTAGCCTTCCGCTTTCTTTATCAATATATTCTGTTATGATGTTTGTCCGTGACGGTTAAACAAGCAGTAATGATCTCTCATGTCCCATCCCCTGCTTCTCCACTCTAGGATCACGATCAAAACTTGCTCTCGAGAACGATGCACTCCATGCACTGTTAAAAGTTATTTTTTAACCTTCAAAGCTACGATTCTCATGAGCGATTGATCTGCCCTGAGAGAAAGAAGGCTCATGCTACAAGTATGCGACTTCTCTATAATGTACGCCTGGACAAGAGCACCCAGATCGGCAGCACTGAGGCAGAATCTGACACGTCAAGTCGAAGTTCGTGTTGGCTCAACTTTTACTATCCTGACCCCGTGTATACCCTGCCGAAACTGCAATTCTCATTTGATATCGCCGACTACCGTTGAGTCTAATGGGCCATGCCATGTTACAGTCCCTTGGCACCCGGCGCTTATGAGCGTCTCCTGATGGGCTGGGCGCTTAGAGATGATACCCAAATCTTTATGAAACGGGATCAACCCCTCGATTGTGCAGATAATTACTCTACTCCCTCATTTTAATACATGATAGTCTTGGATCTTCGACCATGCTTTCTTCTGTGCGGCGCGCCTTTCGTTCTAAATCCAAACCAGATAAACCCCCTAATGTGAAGCAGAAGCCAGTTCCTCAGCCATCGCTGGTACCGATAGCTCAGACCCGGACAACTTTCTTTTACTCTGGAATACAGACGTTCCATAGCACAGAAAGTGATAATGTCGAGTGAGTCCGCATATGTTTTCGCTTAGTCGTTGTCTGACCAAATGATCAGCATCGTCTTCATCCATGGATTGAAAGGAGACTGCCAAAAAACGTGGACGGACAAGACTTCGGGGAGTCCTTGGCCGAAGACACTTCTTCCCTTGGAAATTGAGACCGCACGTGTTCTCACTTACTCTTATGATTCAACTGTCACCGGCAAGGACGATGTTCCTTCACAGAATCGAATCTCCAATCATGCATATAATCTCGTGACTGCTCTCGCTTCACTTCGACAGAGCGATAACACAGTAAATATCTCATCCCTAAACAATTCGTTCATCTCTAACGATTTAGAATGAACGACCTATCATATTTATCTGCCACAGTCTAGGCGGACTTGTTTGTCAGGATGTAAGTTGCCTACTAACTCCTGGGGGAGTAAGAAAACATCGGACCTCGATACGGGGTATCAAAATAAACTTAGCAAAAGTATCCCAAGCTTAGCAAAGGCACCATAAACTTTTGCTAAGTTAACCTAAATCTTTTTATCATTTAGGATCGAGGTCCTGAGTTTTCTTTCCTCCCCGAGTCACTTCAAGGACTCATTGAGAAAACAGGCACTTGTCGCAGCAAAACAACGCTCTGAACAGCACCTTCAAGATATAGTCAACTTCACTCGTGGTGTTATCTTTCTTGGCACACCACATCATGGATCAAGCCTCGCCAAGATCGGAGAATTGGTCTCACGCTCCGTTGGATTGCTCAAAGAGACCAACAGCGATATTGTGCAAGTTCTAACAAGAGACTCGGAAGTCCTAGCTCGAATTCAGGATAGCTTCCAGGCTCTTCTCATGACGCGTAGCAAGGACGAGGCTAGCATGATAGACATCACATGTTTCTATGAAGAGCTTCCAACAAAACGGTTCGGGGTGATCGTTCCCAAACATTCGGCTATCCTCCCTGGATACATCTCGATCGGTATACATAAGAATCATGCAGAGATGACCAAATTCTCCAATTCTGAGGAGCCTGGATTTGTAGCCATCTGTGGAGAGCTAAAGCGCTGGATGAAGAGGATTCAGCAATCACAGTCCAAGTCAAAGAAGCACACTGCTACCGGACATTGTGAGTACCTAGCCAAAGTTGACTCCATGGATCCTCAACCTTTGGGTTCGGACCAGTGCCTCGGGGAGCAAGAACACATCAGAACTTGATTTAAGATGTCAAAATAAACTCAGCAAAGGTATCCTAAGCCTATGCGAAGTTACCTAAGTCGAGTCTTTTTGGCATTCAGGATCAAAATCTCGAGTTTTCGTTCTTCCCCTTTCCGTGATAGTACCTGACCGAGAACTGACTTCTTAGGCCTTGTTCCATACACCTTCAATCCAGATTTCGTCGGAAGATCCGAGATACTTGACCTAATGAAAGTTCAACTAGGAGATCTAGAGCCTCAGTCACATGGTAGGGGACATCGAAGAGCTGCGCTTTATGGTCTTGGTGGAGTTGGGTAGGTTCGACAGCATCTATTAGCGAAGTGCTACCCACTGACTCATAATAGAAAGACACAAATTGCATTGTCGTATGCATATTGGGCTCAAGAGGTTTCTCAAGATATGTCAGTGTTTTGGGTTCACGCCAGCAGCGTCGAAAAGTTCTCCGAAGGTTACACCAACATCGCCAACGAGTGCAAGATCACGGGGCATGAAGACCCAACTTTCGATGTTTTACAAGTTGTCCAAGACTGGCTGGAGAGCAAGGAGAGTGGACAGTGGTTGATGGTTATTGATAACGCCGATGACTTGCAACTTTTCTTTCCTCAAACTGAATCTTCCAAGATGAAACAAAGTACTGATAAGAGCTTAAGCCAGTTCATACCGCAATGTGCTCACGGCAGAGTTCTCATCACGACGAGGAATATGCAAGTTGGCTCAAGACTTACAAAGGGAAAATTCCCTATCGAAGTAGGCCACATGAGCGATCAAGAGGCTTGTCAGCTTCTCCGCCAAGGCATCCGTCAAGAGGATGAGTCGGAAGAGGACCTGCTTCAACTCTCATATCGTCTGGAGTTTCTTCCTTTAGCATTGGTGCAAGCAGCTGCCTTCATACAAGAGAACTCCATCACAGTCAAAGAATACCTCGAGCTCTTGGACGGAAGTGAGAACGATCTAGTTGACCTTCTGAACGAAGAGTTCGAGACTGTCGGGAGAGACGCTGATACTCCTCACGCGGTTGCTCAGACTTGGATGCTGTCGTTTCAGCAGATAGAAAGACAGTATCCCTTCGCCAGTGAACTCCTGTCACTGATGTGCTTGTTCGATCGTCAGAAGATACCTCTTGATTTTGTCGACTTTCACGCCAGAGAGAATCTACCTGCAGGGACAAACACTAAATTGCAACTGGTTAAGGCCCTTGGGATGCTGAAGGCATTCTGCTTCATCCGACCAGAGAAGGGTGGCGATCATTCTATGCATCGTCTGATCCAATTAGTCACACGAACTTGGTTGGTGCGCAAAGGAAGCATAGCCGAGTTCACAAGACATGCCTTTTCGGCAGTGTCAGACTTTTACCCCTATGCAGATTTCAATGATCCCGAATTCTGGCTCGAAGATTTGGCGACATGCACGGCATATCTTTCTCATGCCAAGTCCGTTCTTGAGGCCCAGATAATTGAAACAGAGGAAGACAGGCTTATCAGGGCTTCTGTGCTCCATCGAGTTGGCTCATTCTTTCGCTTTCAAGGCCGATACTGTGAAGCAGAAAGCTTACAACGCCAAGGTCTTAACATTCGAAGAGAGTTACTCGGCGAAGAGCATTTAGAAACACGGGTCATAACCTCCGACCTTGCAGGCTCCCTATCCGATTTAGGCCGATTCGAGGAATCTGATAAATTATTGAAGGGCCTTATCGAGACATTGAGACGCCTTCATGGTGATGAACATGAGGAAACACTTGGTGCTATGTCTAACTTGGCTGTGCACTTGTCGCAACAAGATAGAAACGATGAGGCAATCGCGTTAGATCGCCATGTCTTGGAGATCAGGAAACGGATCTGTGGAGAAGAACATATCGGTACAATCCAAGTTATGGACAACCTGGCGTCCCTACTTGAAGGAAAAGAGGCGGAGGAACTACAAATACGGGTCATAGAAGCAAGGACCAAGATTTTGGGTAAAGAGCACCCTTCGACCGCTTTCAGCATGGCAAACCTGGCTATGACATATTTCAACGAGAATGTAATCGGCGAGGCAGAAGACCTGTGGCTCGAGGCATTCGAGATTGATAAAAAGATTCTTGGCGAAGATCATCCCACAACCCTTCGGATCATGTCCAACCTCGGAAGTGTTTGGCTATTATTTGGTCAAAGGTTCTTAAACGACAGGCACTTGTATCCTGATGTCGACATGCTTGGAGATGCGAAAAGACTTTTTGAGGAATGCCTCAAGCTTCAGACAAAGCGACTTGGGCCAGACGACAGCGAAACAATCGAGACACGTAGGTTGTTGGATGAGTGTCTAGAGGCGATGGAGGTTGCGGATCTTATGGATGCAGAAGAAAAGGCACAGATAGAGGCAGGGGGCGAACCGATCAGATACATTGGTGAATCAGTTTGATAGATTCAAAATAAACTTAGGAAAAGGCATCCTAAGTTTGGGCTAAACTTATTAAGTTACCTAAGCCTTTTTGTCATTTAGGATCGAGGTCATGAGTTTTCTTTTCTCCCAAGTGGGATCCCCAGGGTACACGCCATTCTGGGTACAGAGTACAGAAGATCAGTTTGAATTCAAGAATCGTCAAGCTTATTAAATTGAGTGTTTAATCTGGTCTGTCATACTTAACAGCCCCTAAAACTACTGGTACATAAATACTGTCATCCATCCAACTGCTTAAACCTGGGCAACTTGAACAGTTTGAGAGCATCTACTACACGAGATATGTCTGATACAATACTCTATCACAATAATGCCACAAACAACCAATCCCAAACAAAGCCATCATTCCAATTCCATGTTACACCAGCAAAACCCGCTTAGCTCACCAAAGTCCCCAATTAGCAGCGGAACTTGACAATCCCGTCCTAACGACATAGCTTCAACAACGGAATCATGGTGCCGAGTATAATCAAGTCTAAGCCATATCTACTGTAGCCCGATGACATTTCAGTTCCGGGCACTAAAGCTGGGGATTGATGTAGCCGTGGGGCGGAGTACATTGTGTGAGCAAGGTGGTATTTGGCGTTCAAGCCACACGGCAGATGAGCCGAGCCAAACCTTGGGAAACTGTTTTGTTGATGTAACATTCTGCATTTTGTTTGTTTATGTTTTCCTGGCTTTTTATGCTTGATATTTACTTTACTGTTGAGAAGCTACCTTTCTTGAGGGAAACTCTTTCAGCATTGTTAAATGCTAGCTATATCTTTAACCATAACATTAATTCATCGATTCAATATATCAATGATGACAAGCTCAAGGTAACATCGTCTCTGTGCTACCGCAATTCTCCGACCCTACTCCAAAGATAGCTCTGGCCGTGTTAGCCGTTCAACTAGCTAGTTTCGTCCATGCGACTGCAACATATCGGCAAGGCCTAGATCCAGGGCTGAAGAGTAAGACCTAGCATAACATCAAAGACACAGCGGGATTCAGTAAACTACCCCAATCTCATCAAATTCGTCCTGTGAGATTCATGTCGTCATGATAGCTTCAAGACCCCCCTCAGAAGTAACCTTGCCGTGAACTTAATTCTCGTCGCCGAGCCATCCTCCAGCCTCCTCTAAGTACCGTCTCTCTTCCATTACAGCTATATATCCCCCGAGCACTTCCCCTCAGCTGGTTCTATCTCTTCAGTTCATACCACGCTCACTGTCTTGTCCCATCTTGCAGTGTAAAACATCACGTTCTCTGTTTGTCTATCTATCATAGCCAACACTCCCTTTCGTTCACATCACAACCACTGGAACCATGCGTTTTTCAACACTCTTTGCCTCTGCAGGCCTTGTAAGCTCTGCCCTCGCTGGCATCGTTCCCAGATCTTACAGGGTTCCCGCTGCGAATGGTTTCCCCAACCCCGATGCTTCACAGGAGAAGCAGATCGCTATCCAGGCTGGTGGAAAGCTCCCTGGTGCTCCTCTTCCTACCACTCTCGGTGTTGGTTCTACCACGGCTTTCCAGCTGATTGCCTTCAACGAGCTGTTTGAGACTGCTTACTTTTGCTCTCTTCTCTACAATGTCACCAACGGCATTGAAGGATACAAGGTTGAGAGTGACAAGTTGCATGAGGCCAAGCATGTTCTCAAGACTGTCCTTGCTGCAAGTACTTGCCCATCTTCATAAGAATATCAGTCAACTGACAATTTGCAATAGCAAGAAGAGCAGCACGCCATCGGTGCCCTGGCCACTCTCAAGTCAGCCGGCAAATTTGCCCCTTCACCTTGCAAATACCGATTCCCCGTTGACAACCTCAAGGACGCCATTCTCCTCGCTGAGACCTTCACTGCCGTTGTTCTCGGTGCTCTCCAAGATGCTAACGTTGTCTTCGCAAGCGAGGGCCTTCCAGAGGTTGTCCGCCTGATCTCATCCGTCATCGGCCAAGAGGGTGAGCAGAATGGTTTCTACCGTATCTACCTCGGCCAAGTCCCCTCTGAGTCACCATTCCTGACCACTGTCCCTGCTGCTTTCGCCTGGTCTGCTCTTCAAGGTTTCATTGTTCCTGGCTCTTGCACTGAGGATATCAAGAAGATCGACCTTCCCATCTTCCCTGCTCTCCAGGTCAACGGCGGTGCCATTGCTGTTCTTGAGGCTGAGGACCAAAGCCTAACTTTCAGCGCTACCCTTGAGGAGTCTCATAAGGGCGAGGATATCTACATCACCTACACCACTGGCCAGCAACTTCCCTACAGTGTCAAGGCCGAGAACGTAAAGTGGGATGGCACCAGTGTCAAGCTTAAGGCTGAGTTCCCCTACCACAAACTGGTCGCTCAGGGCTTCACCCACGCTGCTCTGACTACTTCCAACAACATTGCCACTCCTGATGACGTTCCCAACTTCACTCTTGCTGCTCCCGGTCTCATCCAAGTCAAGAACCCTCTTGACGGCGGCAAGGGAAGCTACTCTGACTAAAAAAAGGCGGATGTTTGCAATGCCACTTGGCAGTTCTGGTACCTAATAGATCGGTGGAATTGGTGTTTTGGTGTTACAATGTTTACAGAGTTTATGCATTCCTCTCGGGCCTAATGATAATTCAAAATTCAATAAATGGTTGGTTATGTTAAACTGCAAAAGTTCCAAGTTGCTGTGCTGTTAGACATCCCGTCCCTCCATCCCGTCCCTCCATCCCGGATCTTCGGGAGATGGATGGCGCTTCTAACTCCCATGTATGCCAATGATATTGAGCTGAGACAACCGAGCTAGACGCCATCTCCAGCCCTAGAGATTGGGTTCTCGTAACTTGAGCCTCATTTGAGTGATTTCATACAAGGGATATCAAGCTTCAGACGGTCTCAGCTGCGGCTGATAGCTTCGCCTCTAGCACTCAACTGTTTGGGATATCCAATTGAACAGCAGCTTCTTTTCACGTGTGATCGTACAAGCACCATGGCGGTCTCATCGTCACCTCATCAAACACGGGAATGAGACGTCTCTCCAAATGTTTCACCGAGAAAAAGCTCCTCTCCCAAGCCACTGGTAGCAAGACATCAAGGTCACCTGCAGTTCATGAAACTTGAAGACAGTCAATGCCTAAAAGGTAACCTTGAATCATAAAATCGCTTTGCATTAGACCGAGCCGGACTTGTACTCAAATCTACTAACCAAACTCTCTGTGCACCTCAGACTGCTTGTCTCTCGACTCCCATTTCTTCATCTGACTCATCGGGGAGATTGTCGTTCATACGAATGAGCAGGTCCTTCAGTTTCCGTCGGTTCTTTCTCCACGTCAACAAATCTTCTTCTTGCTGATCTCGTATCGAGGGCGTGACTTGGTTCCCGTGTTCATCTTTAAGATAATCTGGTACGTCTTCTGCCGTGTTCGGCAAACCCCGCTCACCAAGATTATTATGAAAACCATCGCCGCAGTGCCACGATAGGGGCACTAGATGCGCCTCCTCGATGTGCTCTTTAAACCCCTCGTCCGTATCAAAATCAGACAGTTTCTCCAATTTTCCACATTCTCCCCATAAGCAGCTGATATCATCACCATGGACAATGTAAACGTGCCGCCGGAGAGTTTCGAGGTTATGCAGTTCAGCCTTGCAGTCTCTCCACTCACACAGAAACGGGAAGATTGGTGCATCCACTTGATAGTAGATGGTCTCTGGAGGAGGAGAAGGTTGCTTTGGCGGCCGGCCTCTTCGTTTTGGAAAGCCATTGGGATGAGGCCGCGGCTTAGTAGCAGCTTGTCGGGCCTGCCGAGGAGCACCAGCTGCCGTTCGCAGACCCTTCGACTTATTCGTTGACCCCTTCGGTCTGCCTCTTCCTCGCGCCGGTGTTGTAGACGTTGCATCGCTGGGAAGTCCCGTCTGTGTACCACCCGGACTCGACGTTTTCAGAGCGTTGACTGCTTTGAATAACGACTTTGGTCTTCCCCGTGGGGTAAGATCTGACGTGACAGGCGCATCAAAGCCATATTCCTCGTCGACGCTGACTTCTTTGTAAGCTTTGAGATGTGCTGGTGACCTCGGGAGAACGACAGCGAGGCTTGACCTACCACTTGGAGTCAAGGAACCTGGATCTTGCTTAATAGGGCTTTGGCTGTGACTTCTTGTTGGTGCATCTCTGGCTAAAGGATCCTCCGACTCTAGACTATCAGAGATGGAATCAAAGCGATGGATATGAGATGGTAAGTGGATGTGCTGGGTCTTTTTGCTTTGGTTCCCAGGGTTTAGACTGCTGAAGCTCATGTTGCACAGCTTAACACGCTTTGACGCGGCGTGGCGCGCCGAGTTTAGCGTGTATAATGCGGGTTATGGAATTGATTTGAGAAGGAAAGGAGCCTATGAGAGAAAGTAATGGACGAAAGCTCTTGGTGTGTAAGATATGCCACTTTTGGAAACAGATAATAAGTTTTATTGCTGTCCAGAGGTGCTGAAGGCAGGAGTCTAAGATTTGCCCAGAGATCCATGGCGGGAGGCCGATTTCATTCACTCACGTGCTCTAGCACTGTGAAGAAGAGACGGCATCTATCGACAACGAGAAATATACCGAAGAGTTAACATTTTTTCCCCCATCAAATATATATCCTCAGCAACGCTTTTGCTCATTTTATTTTGTAATTTTTCATCAGCGCTGGGGGCTGGGGCGTATCATTGCTTGGTTACGCATTTGCTGTTGTACGTCAGGTAGTGATCACGTATTAGATATTGGTTATTATAAGGGGTTCGATTCATTTCAGTAACTGCTATTCGTATTTATACAAAACCATCATAACCAGCAAAAACTCCGATCGTGCCATCATCAATCTCATCCGTTTACCAATCGCCTTTCCAACAATCGCCTCTGGAAAACAAAGGGAATTTTGATGTATTAAATCTCAGTCTCGACGTCAGGCTTTCGGCCATCCAGGGCTCCAAGCTTAGCCACTTTTCGAACTGCAAACTTGGCTTCGTCCTTGGCAAACTGCACGTTGCGCATGGGTCGCCATTGCATTAGACCTCGATGTTTGCGATGCATATCACGGCTTTCGGATCGGTATGACTTGATCTTCTTGATGGGGTTCTTGCTGCTGGAGCTAGCCTGGGAACTGTTCGTAGCACTCGTCGCGTTGGTGCCTGTTGTATCAACGGAAGGGCGCCCGTTCTCAGAGGGCTCTGTAGGCTCAGTGTCGGCATCTTGAATACCAAGGTCAGGATCGGAGTCATCCTCATCAAAGTCATCGTATTCCTCGCTGGACTCGCTGTTGCTCTTCTTGCGCATCAACGCAGAAGGATCTTCACCAAAGGCACCGCTCCAATCGGTGCCATCCTTGGCAAGCCACTTCTGCTTCTGCTTCTCGTCGGCTTGGGCGAGAACGTCACGGCCGTGGGTCAGAGACTCTTCGTGAAGTTTCTGAATCACAGGAGGAACCTCAGTCTCAACATCCTGCTGGCGGACACCCTCTGCGTAGCATGCTTCCCAAGCCTCGATTGTCTCACGGTCGTCGTTTGTGCTGGCGAACTTGATGTGATCGGAATCCGTTCCAGCAGAAAATCGGGCTCGGAATCGAACTCGACCAACCTGCTCCATCTCGATATCGGGAACAGACTTGTAATTTTCTTCAGTAATGTAGTTCTGAGAAAGTCGTACGCTGTGGTTGCACTTCCAAACAGGGATGTCAAAGTCAGTCTCTTCACCGTCAACAAGCTCCAGGAGCCACAGAACGGCATAGGCATCGGGGTTTCGCTTTCCACTTGGATAGAATTCCATGAAGATAGGTGAGCTGTAGCGGTGTCGAACTGGCAGGCGAACACGTTGGTTTCCGTCGGCACCACTGATGTTGAATGACATTCCATCGGCCTTACGAGTAGACGAGCTCTTACCAACGCTAGCAGACGAGCCTCCAGTACGGAAACGAATCTTGGCGTGGTTCGAAGGAGCATAGCCAGTGGTGGTAATGGAGTCAGACACGAACTCGAAGGTACCAATATCCCAACCCAACTGAGGAGGAGGAAGCCGAAGCTCAACGGAACGGAACAACAAAGAGATACGAATGCGGCCAAATCCGATGCCTCCGTCGAGAGGGTACCACCTGGTAGACTCGCTGCTGGTTTGAAGGATATCAGTGACCTTGAGAGGGACAACACCAATGAGAGGGTCATGTTGGCGGTTCCGGGAGTCACGGACTGCAACGGTAACGATAGCAGAACGCCAGTCTCGAATGAACTTTTCGGTTCCGGCATTGAAAATGGGCTGAGAAGAAACGACCTTTGTTCGGGTCTTGTAAACAAGATCGTCGTTGAGAAGGATGGTGCAGTAAGAGCTGGGGAGGGACTTGGCCTGTTCTTCCTTGACTTCACCGGCTTCAGGACGAGCTGGCTCATACTCTCTACCCTTTCGCTTCCCATTGGAGCCCTTGATATTTTCCAGTTCCAGTCCAACAATCTGGTGAACAACGATGCTGAGGATACCAGAAGGCCACAATGGGTCGGGAGGGGTGTGAATGACGGCATCTTCCTCCTTGGTGTCGATCGCGCCCTTGTTCTCTTGAAGCTCAGGCTTATCCGCGAGCGCCTTGGGGAGATTGAGGTCCCGACCATCGGTTCGGAGGGCCTTTCGGAATTGTGTTTTGCCAAAGAAGCCGACTTCCCAGTGGAGCTCTCCGGGCATTTCGCTGTCTGCCTTGACTCCTCGAAGCTTAGAAACCTGGGGGAACATCTTGCCGGGGTGCTGAATAAGTTTCTGAATGCTGAGCTCGACCTTGCCAACGACATCATCAGCAGAAGATCGATCACTGTCCCAAAGCTCAACCGAAAGCTGCTCGTCAGCCTTGAGAAGATCAGCAGTAACCAAAAGGCCAGCGCTCTCCTCGAAAACGGGGTTGAGGTCGTCCTGGATAACACGAGTACAGAATTGGGGCTTGGAGAACTTGCTCCAGCTGATGGTGATGTAAGGATCGGAACCACCACCCTTGCTTCCGCGCTGATCTTGCTTGCTGAGGCCGGTAGCCTTGTGGATGCGAACAAACATGACACCAAGAGCCAATGTCTCCTTCTTGATGTCGTCACCCTGGAGCATCTTGCTAAGATCTAGAGACAGACTCTTGGGAGCCACATACATCGATGCAGCAGCGCCAATGGCCCAGTTGACAAAGTTTGAGATGAGAGGAAGATTGAGAATGTTTACACCCTTCTCAATCATTGGTGTACATCCAGCCTGAACCTTAGGGATACCCATAAGCGTAAAAGTGAGAGTCTTGAGAAAAGGAGGGTCAGGGGTCAATTGGAGTCGAATTCGAGCGGTCGCAACGAGGCCTTGAAGTTCGACCCAGATGGGCAAAGGAACGCCGAAGAGACCCTTGATACCCAGGTAGAAAACAAGCTGCATACCCATGTTGCGCGCTTTGGATGCGATGTCCGCCCCGGAGGGCTTCGCATGATAGGCGATCGCAACCTCGAGGTTGTAGAACGAGCCAGCTTGCTCGTTGGCCGCGAGCTCTTCGGGGTCAGTGGTCTTCTCGTTCTGTCGGTGCTGCTCATCCTTGATGTCTTGGACATGAGAGTCGGGAAGAGCACGCATGTTGAGGATGCGAATGGGGTTATTGCCCTGCGAGATATCTGCGACACGAACGTTCTCAATGACACCAGGAACCGAGGCCGCCATGACATCTTCGAGACTGCTACAGTTAGCGCCAAGTCATGGCACTCAAAACATTTACTTACGTATCGGCAACGCCAGCGAACATCTCAGGGTTGATCAGCCCCCACATGATTCCAAGCATGGTGTTCATCCATTCAACGGACTCAGGAATCAAGTTTGCGGTGGCAGTCTCGCCACGCTCTTGCTCGCTTGACCATTCGAGATCTCTGCCTTGACGGATCAGGTCTTTTGTCCAGAGGAAAACACCAGAAGCTACGCAGAAACCCAGGGGAATAAGACCGAGAAGGCGACCGCCGAACATCTTTCCAATAAAGACGATGGCGGCAAAGATACCGATACACAAAACGTTGCTGCGTTGCTCGAGAATCTCGAACATTGGTTCGTAGCTGACTGAAGGAGTCTTGTAGAACACCACTGATGTCTTCTCACTTCGAATGGGGACATCTGATGTTGCACCCTCTTGGACGGGGTCAGGAGGTGCTGTGACATCTTGGGCGTAACGGTACTCTTCACCAGACTGTTTTGACGAGGTTGCGATGGTGGCAGGTTTTCCTAGGTTCTCGTTGGGAATTGAAAGCTGAAACTGTCAGTCCTTACTCTTCTTGAATAACATATTGGTGCCTACCTGGGGGTTCTCAACAGCTTCCTTGTAATCAATGTCGGCATCTCGAATGCCAACATCCTTTCCTGTCACTGGATCACGCACGGTACGGATGTCTTTTTGCTTCCGAAGAGCTTCAGCTCGATCATTTTTGTGGTCCTTTGTCTCTCCGTGGATCTTGTTCTGCTTCAGTTGCTCGTCAATCTCAGCATCACGGGCCTTCTTGTTCTGATCCAATTGGTCCATGAACTGGCGAACATTAGGCACACGGTTCTGGGCGCTGTAATGCTGCCCAGCTGCAGGTATCTGCTGCTGCTCAAACTGCGACATGATGGCGAACCTCAGGGCAGACAGAGAATTAAGCTGGTGGTTGAGCTCCCCAACTCGGGTGTAACGATGAAGAGAGAAAAGAGGAGGAGAAGAGGAGAGAACAGAACAGGGAGAGAAGTAAGATATTGATATGACACCAGAATTGAAATTAGCGTCACATAAATGCCACTACTTGGCCCGTTGCGATTGATTCATCGTTTTGGGATGGTTGCTTGAAACGCAATCAACCAAGGAAAGCAATCAAGTGCAAGGCATGATTAAGGTCGATGACGTCGATTATCCGCAAGTACGTAGCTCCAATACAGGGAGCTTTGGCCCCGGGACGATCAGTTTTAGCGGGCACAAGAGCCGCGTTAAGGCAAGTTACAGGGGAGAGTTCCCCGCACTCGTGGCTGGGCAGCTTAATTCCGGGGCGCCACTAACCGTGAATGACGTTGATGGTCTTATCAGCAGCATCTCATTAAAGGCAATGATGTCCACTTCATTCAGTGACAATTGACAGATAAATATAGGCACAGTACCGCAGTAATTCGTCAGATCAACTTGTTTCATGCATGCCAAGACTGCTAATCGCTGATCAAGATACAAGAGTTCAGCCAGACAGGGAATTCCCAAGCATCAGCATCCATGCATGGCATGATCATCCCAAACCCCCACCACCAAAAGCTTGCGTAAATGGCTTGGCTAAGCTTGGGTCTCAAACAAGACTTCAGCTGATCTGGATCTTTC
Source organism: Fusarium sp. NRRL 29148 (assembly GCA_013759095.1). Lineage (NCBI taxonomy): Eukaryota > Fungi > Ascomycota > Sordariomycetes > Hypocreales > Nectriaceae > Fusarium > Fusarium sp. NRRL 29148. The sequence goes on from JABSTL010000579.1 coordinate 15,400, forward strand.
AATTGGTGCAAACTCTCTTTCTTTCTCTGAAACCGTTTCCCACCACCAACGCCAACTCCAACTGAGAGTTACTTTAAATTAAGAACTAGAAGCAGGGGCTTCGTTTGCCTTTGGATCAACCTCTTTGCCCGACAAGTCAACTCCCGGTTCAGCGGTATGTAAACCATCGAGCTTTATGTATTGAAGTGAGTCGAGATCGATGTTGTTGAATTGTCGCGCCTACAAACTGTCAGTAAAGACCATTCTACGACAGTGGTTCAATCACCCACACTGATGCCATAGCGAGGAGCCTCAGGCCATACCCTCGCAAAATCGATGCCGATGCTGGCACCGCATTTGGGGCAAAACATGTGATCGCGAGCCTTTGTGTTGAATTGATATCGCGAGACACGCTTATCTGAGTCGTTGTGCCATGTCACTTTCTCATACGCGGGGTCTAGTGAGTGATTCGGGTCAGCTTTGTCCGAGCTAAAACCTTGAGCAATCCATACAAACAAGAAGGTAACCTCCTCGACGGCAAATGGAACAATTGCAGTTTATAACCTCATGGTTGGGCAGAGGGGGAGAGAGTGCTACTGAGAGGCCGATATAACCACAGTGACAGCCTGCCTCGTAGGTGACCTCAGGCCCGCCAGCATTGGCGAGCTTTTCGAGATATGCAGCAAACATTGGGTGTTGCAGTCGTTTCTATCGTGCGTAAAGTTGAATGATAGCAAAGAAGAGCTCGTAGGCGAGGCTCTCAGTATTTAAGAACGAAAACGACCATAAGCAATTGCCAATTCGGATGAATTTGGCGTTTCAGCGCTTGCTTCGAAGTGGTATAATTAGATCTCTAGTTGCCTATTTTGGAATTCGACAATCCTGGAGTTCCACCGACTGGGAAGAACAATCCTACTGTCAGCATCGGGATTCCGTGTCTACAGCAAAACTGACCGCTCTGTCAATCCGTATATACCATCAAGGAATTTGTCAGCAGATATTGGAATTTATGCTTGAGACTGTCGCAAATATGAGTAGTATCAGCAAGATGCAGATCACAGAGATTACCCTAAATCTCCATTTTCACCAACAGTTCTAAGAAATCATCATTATAAGGTACATCTTGGGGTGCCTATGTTACTGTAACAAGGACTTTTTGATTCTTTAATTTTAGTTGCTAGCTATTTTCCCTTCGTGAAATTTGGCCCCTCCTCGATAACACTGATCAATAAACTACGAAGACCCTTCACAGATTGCTCCTCTTTCTTCAGCATCTCCCTGCTCACCTCCAGATAATGGTCCTTGAAAGCACACCAAAGCTCCCGATCAGAAGCGTCCGTAGACCCAGGTCGAGGGTAATACGGATCGTTTCGCCAAAAACACTCAGCCGCGGTTGCAGCACCATTGCCATCCATTGTGACAGGATCGCAGCAGTCAAAGTCTATAATCCACATTGAATGCGTCCCAAAGATGGTTGTATCAAATGGACTATATGGATTTTAGTGTAAAGTCGAGCGTGAATGAGCAAGAACGAATTCAACGTCGTTGGCATCAATGCGTGCAACCCAATGAAGAAATGCGAGGCCTTCAGCCATGACCTTCGCGTAGCTTTGCACATCGAGACCAAGCTCTATCATTCGGTCTAGATTAAGTGGGAAGTTCCTTAGACTGGAGAAACTTCTGCGGTTCGTATCCCCCTAATCCTTCTTTCTGCGACCAAGATATGGGCGGATGAGGCAGTGCTCGTTCTTTTTGTCGTTGATGATAGCATCCTGGTCACTTCCTCCTCTTGCAAACTTGGAGACCAACAACTTTCTAACGTCTTCCGAGAGTGGCTGAACCTTTTCGCTGAGCAAGGCATTGCAAGGTCTTGAGCCTGGTGGAAGTCGGGGGAGGACCAGAGACCAGCCCTCGTCTTCCTTATTGAAAAACCCACGGCAAAGAGGTATTCGGAAGTTTCTTGCATATTGTGGATTCAACTGAAGAGATTGAACAACAAGTTGATGTATGAAGTGTTCGTTTGTAATGGATCTGTGAGGATCTCCATCTTCTCTTTTGATGCAGGAGGGAGTGCCGTTGTCTTTTGACGAGTCGGCGTCAGCCCAGACACTTCCACAACACCCAGTGCCAATACGTAACAACTTTTCTGGAGATGAATCTGTAGTGAGATCGTGGCTAACTCCTGTTGCCATGTCTGAGGCGGTGTGAGTTATGTTCTGTAAAAGAGATCGCGATGTTATGTGATTGTGGAGGTTACAAGTTGAAGATGAATGAAGGTGGCGGGAAGTACGAGTCTATGCTTGCGTCAGTCATAGAGTTTAGCTTCACCACCAACACCGCACATTCATCTCAACCGTTGCTACTCACTTGAAGACAATCTCTTCCAAAGTTGGACAAGTTTTGATATATCTATTAAGAAGAGCATGGTACTTACCATACTGTTGTAAGTAGATATCAACTAATCTTATCAGGGCTATATAACGCTAACCAGTGCCTCATTAAGGAGAGCATTCTGACCCTTCCACAGGGACCAAAAAAAATAAAATATTATAAAACTTTAGAAGAGGATATTAAAATAAACTTCGTAAAGACTCCCCTAGATTCTGAATGCGTTGTTCAAGTCTTTTTATCCTTTAGGATAGAGGTCTCAAATTTTCTTGCCTCCCCTTGTAATAATGAAGTCTTCATATTTCTAGTATGTCGTGCATAAGATGTTCTAATACGCGCTGAAGTTTTACGTCTGGGTATTCCTAGCTTTCATGGTGAGCGGTGTGTTTAATGTCAACGAAGTAACAATATGTCCTCTATATAGTTCTCTCTTGAATACCAGAGAAGCTCCTAGTTTCCGAAAACTGTCAAAACATGCTCCGACATCCACTCTATACCTTCAGCTCTCCAATTGTCCACTTCAACATGCGTTCCATTAATGTTGAATACCATACCCTTACCATTATGACCATGAGACGGTTCATAGATAGGCCACTTGTTACCATTGAATAGTTCCGGCCCTGAATCTCCATTAGGATCAAGACCATTAATGAAGTTGATCCAGGCAGTGCTGATCGTCTTGGACATGGCTCTAGCATCCGCTGGGTATGTCCCATTACCCCCGAACGGGTTAGTATCATATCCATCACCATTGATATTACAAAACACAAAGGCGACCTGACAGGGTCAGCTATTTGTCACTGATATAGATCTCATGGCCTTACTTCTTGGAAATGTCCCACTCCACCCTGAGGCCGATGTCCGTTCGGCATGATATTGAAGCGATATGCATAACTGGGTACGCCATGCTTTGCCCAAGCCTTGTTGGCACGACGTCGCTGGTAATGCATGACAAAGTCTCCGGATATTGCGTTGACTCGACGATATTGAAGTCCGAGTTCCTTTGCGTAGTCATCGCCTGGCTGAATAACGTGTGGCCAGATCTCCAAGGACGGGACCCCGATGCTTTGGTCGTTGGGATAAAGCTCCAATAGCTCATCGACGGTTTGATCTGGGGTCTTTCCAGTAGTCTCCTCAACTTCGACTGGAATCATCATAGCCTTGATCCCCGCTCTTAGCTCTTCATCGTTATTAATACCCCTAAAACCAAAAGATGTCCCTTCATCTGTATTTGTTCCTATTAGAATTGGGATCTTGAGGAACTGTCCACTGGACAATTGGTTCGTGGTATAATCCGCAAAGAAGTCACCATCCAAGACAGGAGCCCACCTTTGAGAAGTGCCGGATCGCAACGCTATGTCAATCTCCTCGATGGGCGCTCTACGTAGGCAGTCTAGAGTCGCATCTGACCCGGTCAGTTTCTCACACGATGGGACCGAGCTGACGAAATCGTCATAAGTCCTCTGTAGGGCTTGAGTCGCATTAAAGCCACCAGAATATCGGCCAAGGGGTGCACCGAAGCCAGACTGCCCCATAGCTCCCCTGAAAAGGCCATCGTTTCGTCCTTGTAGAAGTGGTCAGAGAGATATCTCAGGTTAAAAGCCTTGTATACTGACCATTGTACGCCAATATTTGAGCCGCAACACTTTCTGCGCCGGAGCTCTCCCCAAAGATCGTTACTTTTTCGGGGTCACCTCCAAAGGATGCGATATTCTCGTTAATCCATGCGAGTGCAAGTCTTTGATCACGAAACCCAAGATTTGTGACTCCTTCTTTTGTAGCCTCTTTACCCACGAGGAACCCGAATGCTGAGAGGCGATAATTGAAACTGACACCAATGACTGGACTTCCCACGGCAACACTCTGCTCAACGATGAAGGAAAGGTTGTATCGCGGATCCGCAGCACCACCCATTTCTAGACCTCCTCCATGAATCCATGCAGCGACTGGAAGTCCATCGTCGTGAAGGCCTGCGGGCCGTACAATATTTAGATAGAGACAATCTTCAGACTGCTCGAAAGCGTCTTGATCATATCCGTAGCCATAACAATGGACTGGATGCTCATGTGCTGTTCGGATACCATCCCAAGTTGTGTTGAGTCCTTGAGCTATGGAGAAACGTACTGGTGGCTGCACAGGAATTAGCCGGCCGTGGCAACAAGGGTAAATCCGAGAGGTACCTGAGCAAATGGCACACCTAGGAAGAAGTCATGGTCATATTGAGAACTATATACTCCAGAGTATGTGCCATTTCTGACTGTAACGAGAGGAACAGATGTTGTCTTTGGTGGATGCAATGAGGCCCAGCCACCGTTGATGAGAAACACGCCAACCATAAAGCGCATCATGGCAACCAATTGGAGATTAATATACGGCTGTTTCTATTATTGGTGAGGGAGATCCACGTTCTTATAGACCAGATTCTCATCGACGCATACAGAAATCTCCGATGATGAGAACAAGGTGGTGTAAGTCGAGTTGCTGATATAATGGGAAGCTGAGAGTAACTCGCCTTTTATAGTGTTATATGTTGCAGATGGTCGCGGATTGTTAAGTATTGCCGGAGGATTTAGCCATAGGGCCGTCTGCCCGGAGACGAATTAGAAGAATGCGCCAAGGTACTGTGCCAATGCCCAGCATATCGTCAGAGGTTCCAAAATTTGTTCAATTGATGGGAACTATATTATGCAACAATATGCCCGCTTATTGCAAAAAGTCGCCCTTGGATTCCTTGAGGAGCATCTGATACTCGGGCTCGAACTGCATATACATTGCCTCAGGACTTCCCGTATTGTCTTTCGTATATTGTGCCTCCTCGTCACTAACGATAGACTTCTTGAGCTGAGATCCATTCGGAGCCACAGCAGCTTCTACAAGCAATTGTGCTTGACACGCTCGCTCCAAAGCGATGAAGAACGCTGCTGCTTCACCAATGGTACCCCCCGAGGTAAGAAGGCCGTGGTTCTGTAAAATAATGTTCTTCTTGGTAGCTCCAAGAGCATCAGCAAGCCTATTACCTTCTTCCTTTGCGAAAACAACTCCTCCAAAATTGGCATAGACGGCGAGATCGTTGTAGAACATACAGCCATCTTGATTGATCATCTCGATTGGCCTGCCGAAGGTTGACCAGGCCCGGCCGTACGGACTGTGAAGATGACAAGCCGCGTTGATGTCTGGCCGGCGTTTGTGAATGGCTGCGTGAATGATGAAACCAGCTGTGTTGACAGGTTTCTCTGCACCTCCGATACGATTGCCATTGTCATCAATGTGAACCATATCGGATACGGTTAATAACCCGAAGTGAACGCCATATGGATTGATCCAGAAGGTATCTGGATCAACAGGATCTGCCCTTGTTAGTCTGATAGCCAAGCATCGAGATGTTGCTGCAAACCTCTCAAACTAATATGGCCGCTGCTCCCATCAGCAAACCCAAGCTTGGCAAACACACGAAATGCTGCAGCCATTTGTCCCAGTTGCCATTGTCTCGTAGCTTCTTTGGTAGAAAACTCTGGAATCTTGTGGATGCGTTTCACTTTGCCATCTTGGGCTTTTGCTGTGTTTAGGATGGATTGGCCTGTTGGGCTTGCTGTGGTGGCAGATGGCGACATTTTCACTGATTAGAAATGATGAAGAGTCCAACACTCGATGATGAGACTAATAAAAGAGGTAGATGGATCTTAATTATATCTGTACTGATGCGGGGTTGGTCGCCAGTAATGCTTGATGGTGAACTGATATGCTTCATGATTGGTGGTTGATGGGTTCACGAATTGGTTATCCGAAGCATTGGGCTGGTGTTGAGAATCAGACGAGAGATCCCATTGATCACAATAGCCAATAAAAATATTCAGAAATTGAATCATTTTGCCAGTTCCTTCTCGTTCAATTCTGACGTGATACGACACGCAGTAGCTCACAAAATATACTTACACCAAGCTTTAACAAATTAAGAACGAAAGGCACCCGCGGGATGCGAATATTTATAAGCCGGCGGAAAATGATCGTCAACATGGTCAGATTATGCTTATCCGAGATCCACAAACCCATCTTGACAAGGCGGTCTTTCGGCCTTTCGGTCTTTCGGACTCTCACGGTCCGCCTGTATTGGTGGGCGGACTTTCGAGCTTCAAATTATCTAATATATTGCCAAGACGCGGATCATCATGGCGCTCCTTCATACTATGTTGCGCCGCAAGTCCGCTTCGATATTTGTAATCTGGCATGGATCTCATACTTGACTTGAAGGCAGTTAAATTTGCATATAAGCTCTTGATGTCTGTTGAAGAGTTGGAACTATCATCATAAGTCAAACTTCAGATTCACAGACTCAGTTTACAACTCCACCAACTCTCCGCCAGTATGTCTCGCCATCTCACTGTCGTTCCTGCCTCAACCAAGGCTGGTCGAGAGACCATCCGTGTGCTTCTAGAGTCTGAGAGCAAGCCGACTATTCGTGCTGTTTATCGAGACACTTCCAAAGCCCCTCCTGAGTTTCTCAAGCATTCGAATTTCGAAGCTGTCAAGGGCGACATCGGAGACGGTGACAGCCTTGATTTTACAGGTTCAAACACAGTCTTTTACATCCCACCTCCTACCTACGATGGGACTGATACCGGTGATTGGGCAACTCGAGCTGGTACGAATGTGAAGAAAGCCCTTCAGAAGGCAAATATCCAGAGACTTTTGATTCTTTCTGCTATCGGAGCTCATAACTCCAGTGGCATTGTATGTTTTGTATTCATTTTGAAAACTTCAGCAGAAAACTAACAATTCTTTGCAGGGAGTCCTCAGAGTAAACTACATTTCTGACGAACTTCTCAAAGACTCTGTTCCAGAAGTCTCGATAGTCAGGCCTACCTACTTCCATGAGGACTGGGCTCATCTCCTCGATGCCGCAAAGGAGGAGAACCCAACCATTTACTCCTGGGTCACCCCTATCGACTACAAAATTCCCCTGGTATGTAAAGCATTCGATACCTGCAAAGAACATGAAGGAAACCATACTGACGTAATATACAAGGTTGGTCTCAAGGACGTAGCCGAAAACTGCGCCGACGCCCTTTTAGCCGAGACAGCCAAGCCCAGCCCTCACTATTTCAACGTTTTTGGTCCAAGGGCTTACGGTTCTCTTGATCTGAAGGAGGCGGTCGAAGAAATCACAGGCAAGAAATACGAGCTAAAGCTTGTTGAGAAGGACCAGCTGCTTGACTACTGGAAACAAATTGTCCCTGAATACTATGCTGAAGAGTTCAAGGAGATGACGACCTGCGGCTTGGCGGACGGCATTATTGCAAAGAACTTTGTGTATGATGAGAATACCATTAGGGGAAAGGTGGAATTGGTTGATGCTCTGCGCAGCTTGTATAAGAAATAGGGGACACCCTTGAAGAAGAGAGGGACGGAAATTGCTATAGGTTCATAACTACAAAGCAACTATTAAGTCATAGCAAGCATGAGCTTATTGATCGTGATTTACCACCGACTTTCCGCAGGGAACAAAATTCAAAGTCTGCACGAGATGGATCCTGCATTCTTAAGTTGGCATGGTCAAAAATCACGACAAAGATTTTAAGGATAAGTCTAAAAATAAGGCTAAAATTAGTCTGTTTCGGCGTAACT
>JABSTL010000582.1:0-11907 GCA_013759095.1 Fusarium sp. NRRL 29148
TCAACTCCTGTCCCCAACATCACCCCCCCCATCTTGATCAGTGATCCCCAGCCTGTGCTGCTACAACCCACAACCTATGACCCAACCGCAAGGAGGAACGCCAGTCGAGACCCGGATGAAGGCATTTCTCCCGTGCAGCGCAACATAGAGCAGGAAGAAGCCCACCGCCTCCTGGCTGAAGATGCTGTCGCGAGAGTGAGCGCCTTGCAAAAGGCCAAGGCCGCTGTCCTGTCCAAGCTGAGCCGCGAATTCTGCCATAGCAAGAAACCCCGCGTCGGTGAAGCCAACGCATGCCGCTTTCTGGCAGGCCGGGATATTGGTACGGCATTTGGCCCCAGCATGGTCATGGAGGATCGAAGAGCACTGGAGAGTCGGAGCGTATTAGTACCCCTGATGTTCAGTCGCTCATGAACTGAACGCAGCACGAGAAGCATGAATGAAATGATGGCGAGCTCCGGGAAATAGTGGGAACACTCTTGTAATAACGATACCATGTCCTTCGTTTCTTGATGTATTTACTATCAGTGTTTCTTTCCACTGACAATGAATATTATGCTTTGTTATGACCAATGCCTTCGTTGCCTCTCATCATAAGCATGCTTAATTATGAACTTTCCTTCCTTATTGTCTCCATTGCCTTAATATACTCCGAGACTTCTTTCAGGCCCGTGAGCGTCAAGTCTCTCCTTCGCCCTTCAATTACTACAGTCGGCACGGCATCGATGTCCATACCTGTACTTCTAATCTTTTCTTTGGTATCCCTTTCACCCCTGGACTTGTCTTCCACCAAGCTCTTTGCCATTTCCTCATCTATACCAGCCTCAACACATGCCTCAATCAACATATCGTCAGCACCGGGATGTCTGCCTTCCGCAAAGTACAATCTAAACACCGCGTCCACGAGCCTGTTCGCTACTTCAGCTCCCTTGGACTCCTGAACCTGTTGAATGACCCGATGTCCAGGAAATGAGTTACCAGTTGGTCCCGTAAAAGCTATGGGAAGTTTCAGTGGTTGCGCAAGTGAGAGCATATGCTCTTCGAAGATTTTCTGGGCTTCTTGATTGTCATTATGCTTCTTATGTAGGGCATATGCAGCTCGGTCCGTGATGGTTTCAGGGCGGTCTGGATTAGGCTGATAAGATGCGAAATAAAGCTTGAAAGAGATGGAGGATGAAGAATTCGAGGAACGGAACTGAGACAGAGCCTCATCAAGTCTGTAGTCGAAGCGTCAGACGGTCATCAAAGTCAGGGTGAGCCAATAAAGATGGGAGATATTACCTCCTCTTTCCAAGATATGTCCTGAGATGTATTAGCCATGACTCTGCTTCTCTTCGACAAGCTAGGTAAGTATCTCATACCAAGGACAAATCGTGTCCATGACGAAAGTGATTTGAGACTGGTACATAATTAAATGCGATAGGAGGCGAATAGTTATTGTATCTCTTGTATATGGCACCCATTGAATGACTGAGATCCACGCTGGGATATAAATGCGGGGAAACTGCACCAAGCCTCCGGATCTATAACGGAACGGAACGACTAATTCGAAAGAGTCCCCACGCGTAAGGATTATTCTCATGGTAGTGGAGGTTTCACTTATGATGTATACATCTTTTCACATTGGATATAAAGAACCATTGGAACTAAAAAATGGGTATCTCGGAACATGGAACGTATATCGCTGTACTTAGTCAAACGTCATCTTCATACCCGTATGCTTCACAACCGCGCCCGTCAGTCTCGCAACAGATATATCCTCGGCCTCCTTGAGCGGCTTCGCAGCCTCCCTATGAGCCTCATTACTCTCCCCCACTGCGCCATTCGTTTGATCATACTTGCGCGGCGGAGGTCGACCTCGTGGGTTACTGTCCTTGTCGGGAAGTGCCTTACGATCCTTGCCGAACCGCTTCTTGTACCGTACTTGATCATCCTCCGCCAACTCCACCTTGAGCTCGCGACCCAGCATTCGGTTTACCCACCACTTGCGTGTCTTGAACTGCTTCTGCTGCGACTTGTCCTTCTCTTCATCGTCCTTGAAATCGTCCTCTGTGTCAACTGCCTCTTTAATTTTGACAAAACCTTTGACGGCCCATGCAGCAGCGGTGGGGTCCTGGAACTTGACCCAACCAAAGCCCTTGCACTTCCCAGTATCCTCGAAGGTCGCAACCTTGGCCCATTCGATCTCGCCGCACTTCTCAAAGTTTCTGTATAGATCGTCTTCAGTTGTTTTGAAGCTCATATTGCCCACAAAGATCTTGCGACTGGCATTAACATCTTGCTTTTGCTCCTTGCTGGTCTTTCCCTCCTTGGCATTCTCTTCTGTGGACTCAGCCTCCTTTTTGGGCCGACCCTCAAACGATGTCGCATCCTTGATGAGAAGTTTTCGACCACCAAGGTCACTCTCGGTAAGAGAGATAGCAGAGACTTTGGGACCTATTTCTGTAAAATCGACGTAGGCAAACCCCTTGTTTGCTGGTTTGACACTCTTATCCCGGCCAGGTTCCTTGTTGGTTGGTAGCTTGACCCGAGTGATCATGTCTTCAGTGATGACGCCTCCGGAGTTATCGACGAGCCACTTGCGAAGTTCTGTAGCCGTGACATGAAATGGCATGTTGCCGATCCAGACACTGTGCTCTGACCGAGCGGCTTTCTTATCCTTGCCATCTTTATCGCCCTTTTTCTCGTCATCGCTATCCTGTTTCGGGGGCAATGACTTCCCCTTTTTGAGGGCACGCTTTGCACGCTTAGACGGGGGCTCGGGTGCGTCTACGTCGACTTGAATTTCTTCGAGTTCGATCTTGCGCTTGGAAGAAGATACAGCGGCTTCAGACTCTGCCATCTCGGCAACTTCAGGCGATTCGACCTTCTCAATTTCGATAGTCTTCTCGGAACTCTCGGTCTTCAATTCCGACTTGGAGACTTTGGGCTTCTTCTCTTTCTTTTCCTTTGTCGCCATTGTGGTGATGATGGTTGATAGACGAGTCTAAGGATAGAGTCAGAAATTTTCTGCCTCTTCTGTTGTGATAAGAGATAAGAAACTCGGAGATGTGGGTCCGCTGCCGGACCCTTGAAAATCTGATTTCCTCCGATAGTGGGCCTGTCAAGTACCGATTATATGCGTTGTCCGTTGTCCGTTGTCCGTTGTCCGCCGCATTGAAGAAAACCAGCCCCTGGAATTAGGGAGAAGCCTACAGATTGTCCAACAAGGAGAAAGACTTTATTAGTGAGATTTTGCTGAGCACTGACTAGGGACATTAACTTCTCAGCGTTATGTCAATCCCAAGCACCGTACGGTAAGCTCAATCAACCTCTGAAAAAGGGATGAGAAGGACAATGGCAGCTGTTGAACTGTGCTGAAACGTGATACTGGCAGTGAGATGAATAGTAGCCTTACTGGGGGTTGGCAATTTCCGGGTATCGATGCTTGTGGATAGGCGCAGTGACATTTGGTTGTGCACTATTGGGAAGTACAAAGGCAGCGAATCTTCCGGGCTGATGCCATTACAGAGGATCTATATTTTGCTAACTTGCCTGGAGATAAGAACTTCGAGGGGGAAGTAATTGAGGCTGGTGTTAGATACGATTTTGCTATTAAATCGTATCTTGGCGAGCAAGACGAACAAACTGGTAATCATCAAATATCTCACCGCTTGACGGCACTAGTCATCCAATATACCTAGGTAGTAACAGGGGTTTCGCTGTCTCAGCAACATCCCAAACACCCAATGGCATAATTATCAAGCAAAGTTGTCAGTGAATCATCCATGGCACCGAGTTTACCACAGGTCCTGTATAGTTACCAGTAGGGACTATGCCAGCTGTGACTTTATTATACCTAATTGTTATCGTTATCTGCGGCTCAACCATAAGCTATCACCCGACCAGCATGCCAGTCTATCGACATCGTTGATAAGAAGGTGATGTGATTAATCAGAATATTCGCACCTGTACATAGTAACCTGTTGTTCCGGGGCCTGAGAGATACAGGCCCGACGTACATCGCCGAGGCCGTCGCCGACCGAAGCCTGGTGGTGGCGGCCGAATTAGGGAAAGGACTCGTTCCGGCCCCGTCAAGACGGCCCGGGCTTAGTTAATCTTAATTTTGCCGTGGTATTGATTGGTGGGTATGCCATGAAGAGCCCCGGCGTATTCCTAATCCTATACCGCTTCTGATATATAAAATACTTGAAATGACGCTTGAAGAAAATTGGCAAGAGTCATGACATAGAATTGTATACCCGGCCAGCGCGGTGAAGGAAAACTGAAACCAACCAACAGCCACTTGAGCCCAAAAAGGTGCTAAATTAATACTGGGGACCATGAAGATGCCCCTCAACGGGTCCCTGTTCACGTGTGGCTACCAGGCCTGGGCGGCTTGCGGCGGGGGCCTCAGGTGTGGCCAGAGCGAATGAGATGCCTCGTGACCCCCCGTCGACCTAGGCCTAGGTAAAATTCACTAGCCCCAGACAACGGACCAAAAACACTGGAACCTTGGAACTCTCCCTCATTCAAAGCCTGACCAACCCCAACTTCACCAGTCCTGTCCTCTTCATCCTCCTCCACCTTTTTAAAACCCTCTACTACGCCATTCACCCTCCGCCACGATCCCTTTATTTCACTCGACATATCGTATCGCTCGGTATAGCAATTCTGCCAAGCAAACGCTTCCATCATATATTCACAGTGCTTAAAAGCTGACTCCCGACCCATTTGTATTCACGCAACCGGCGATAGAAATTGGAACCTCGGTTCTTGACGTCCAGCACTACGAGACCACCGCTGGTGTCTTAACGGCCAACACACAAACCATCTTTGTTGGCAAACATAGTCGTCACCGATTTTGGCTTATCCAGCTTGCACTGTCTTTGAGTGATTTATTCATTCATTGATTGTTGAACAAGGATCGTCCCCGAGTCCCATCGGATGCTTTTGGAACTTGCGACAACATGAACGTTCTGCTCTCGCCTCAGCCTCCTGTCTTCCCCCATCAACACGAAAACCCTCGTCTCTCCCCACAGCGATCCCGTAAGTGCTATCGTACCTCGATAATTCCCATTCGAGATGCGGATGACTCGCTCAACTCTTCCACCAAACAGCTCTTTGCCACTAACACACTCAGTGCCTCCCTTTCACAGTATGGCCTCTCGAAAGCGAAAAGCTGACGAGGACGGTGATGAAACCATGTCACCCAGGAGTTCCCCTACTATCTCTGCTCGGCCTCTAGCTCGACCATCGAAAAAAGTTCGATCCAACGAAGTCATCGGTCGACCTCTTGCACTTCCACGACTTCTCGAGACTCTCGATACCTCTCAGCTAAGAACCGTCCTTGAGCGCATATGCGAAACCCATCCTGATATTGGTCATGAGGTTGTCTCACAAGCTCCTCGACCTTCAGTTACGTCTGCCTTGCAAGTTTTGCAAGGCTACGAGGCGAAATTGAAGGATGCTATTCCATACGGCGAAACCAGCCCGGAATACACCTACTATCGGATCAAAGAGCCGCTGGTTGCTTTAATTGACGCACTATCAGACTTCACCCCTCAATTTCTTCCACCAAATGAAACCCAGCCTACCAAATCACTTGAGTTCTTGGACGAGGCCACGAACATTATTCATAGACTTCCCAATTGGGAGCCGCAGACATACCGACACCATAAGGAAACTGCATATGAAGAAATATCGAAGGCATGGGCACTTGTTATCAACGAGGCTGGCAAGAGGGCTGGAGGTCTCAACTTACATACTGGAGGATGGGATCAAATTTTGTCTCGACACAATGAACAATCAGGTGATCGCCTTGCCTCAGCAATCAACGCCATGTCCACGAGTGTTGGGTGGATAGGCGCCAACGCAAATCCAGGAGCTGGAGGGCCTTCTGACCCTAATTCTATTCTCAACCAGCTCATGTCTGGTACCTATGGAGCTCCCGTTAGAGTTGGGCCCTGGTAGGGACAGTTGTGACTTGGAGCTCTCCAAGATAATGATTACATATCGCGGCGCACCGGACGAGTTATCTTCGCACATATTACGACCAAATCATCACGACGACTTTCATTTGGCAGCATTGGCGGCATAGACTTGAGGCACCCATTTCTTTGTTTTACGGCAGGGTGGCTGGCGTTTTGCGTGTGTTTTTTTATATCCCTTTCCTTCACTTATGAACCAGTAGGGATAACTGTTATACGGATTGGTTGATTTCCCAAGCAACCCCAACAGCGCAGACAGACTGCGTGTGCCTGTATGTAGAAATTTGATATATCTCGTTTGTTATCTTAATAGTCTTTGCAGAAGGCTTGCAGACAGTTCTCCACGAACCTCATATACTTGTTCCTTGTGACGACCACCACTGTATATGTGTTGATGAAACCTGTTAACATACCTGGGTGTAACCTTGTTCTACCAGCCAGATATGTCATACTAATCAGGACCATCGTGGAATGAATAGTATCTTTCTTTCAGACCCGGCTCTATCCCGTCTATATCACTAAACGGAAAGGGAAAGACTGACAGCCGCCTCTAGGTGACCTAAATGCATTGAATGAACGTTTATCGGATAAGAAAGTTGGAACTTTATTATCCTCAGGTAGTATCTTGTGCTGGTTTTTGCGGTTTTTGGCTTGTTTGGAATTGGGCCTTTGGGGTTGGAGCCTTGGTGTTGATCGCCGTGACGGGGTGACGATGGAGAGGGCATTCGGCCTGCCAAGGCCGGGGGAAACATCTTTTTATGCTCGTAGATTGAGGCCACTTGTTCAGTTAGATTATAAGGTTGAAGGCAGCAGTGCTGTATGACCTTGAGGCTTGACTTTAAGGTTATTGTGTTTTTTGGCGTAGTGTATAATGCCTTACATTGTAATATGCTGAAAATAAGCATTATATTGTGTTATCTCATTATATGAGGCCTTATTGGCTATACCTCGCGTATTGCTGCAGAGATATTTGGACTTTTCAATTATCCTCAGGTAGAAACATCTATAGCTAAAAGGTCCAAGACGAACGCTAAGTGATATAAACTCAATAGGTAAGCCCTCATGGGCATGCATACTCTAATTGCGTCTTGAGCCTCGTGTACTTATAACTCTCTTCTTTTAAGAAATGACATTCCTCTTTGGGATGTTCTCCCCGTCATCGAGATCCTTTTCTTGGGCCTGAAGCTGATGACCTTGGTATAAAAACCAACTTACAAAGTGACACATGCCTCAGGGAGCAAGAATTCTTCTGGCCTGAAATGAAGATGCCAAAATGATCAGCCATCTCATTCAAAAGCTACTGATTATGTACCGAATTTTCTTAAATCTACACGAAATTCACTGTAATCCTTTTGTCGTCATGTAGGATAGAGGCCTTGAGTTATCTCGCCTCACAAAGACGAGGTATTGAATCCGTGGTGCAGGTACGGAGGTCTACTACCTAGGTACTATGTAGGAACAAAAAGTTGTCCAAGTCATTTAATTTGAATAGGTAGGTAGGTACCTACTAACTTACCTAGTAGGTAGATTCAGAGACATGAGGGGCAATCATGGACACTCGACAGTCTGGTTACAGTTGTACAGCACTCGTGTACCTAGAACGGGAATTCTGTACCTACTAGGTTAGTCCTTCTGACGGGCTACCTTACGGACGATGGTGGGAGTGGTCTTGCCTACGCAGTGTCACGTGCTCTCCCGTCATTCAGAAGTGGAGGCGCGACTGCCTGGATCGACCGTTAACGCGCTCTTGCTCATTTATCAATATCAAGCCCGCCACTGCTGGCGAAGTTTTGCCTCAACTCTACCTATACTATCTTAATTTTGCTCTATTACTACAAATTCTCATTGCTGGCGCTTCCCGAGTTTTTCATGTTCACATAAAGTTTGTTCTGTGTTCAACCATTCACCATGCCTGCGTATGTCCCTAGACGTGTCGCGTTTAATGTTCTTGTCACTAACGGCTTACCCAGCCCAGGCGATCAGCACACTACAGTAACGAATCCCTTTGAGGAGCCGCGTATACGAGTCGCCGAATGGGCTGCCAAGGACATTGCAACTATCTCAGCGAAACTGGATAAACAACTTGGCCCCGAGTACATTTCTGCCCGTGCAGGTCCTGGTGGTACCAAAGTCCATTACTTAACTGCTGAGAAGTGTATCACCTTGGCGAATGAAGTATTTGGTTTTAACGGATGGTCGTCCTCCATTCAAAACATTCAGGTTGACTTCGCGGACGAAAATCCTCAAACACAGCGCGTCAGTATCGGTTTATCGGTCATAGTCCGAATTACACTACGCGATGGCACCTACCATGAGGATATTGGATACGGATCCATCGAGAACGCAAAAGGAAAGGCAATGGCTTTCGAAAAGGCTAAGAAGGAGGGCACTACCGACGGACTGAAACGCGCATTGAGAAGCTTTGGTAACGTCTTGGGCAATTGCATATACGACAAAGACTACGTGAAGCAAGTCACCAAAATGAAAGCCGAGCCCGTTAAAAAGTTTGATCAAGACAATCTCCACCGTCACGCCGACTACATCAAGCGTGAAGTTGTAAGACAAGAACCTGCCGCTGCCGCTACTTCTGCCGCGCCCGCTGCGCCTGTGGTTAAGACAGAGCCGGTGCCGCCACTCCCTGTTGCAGAGTCATTTGACGATTATCTTGGAGGTATCTTGTCCTCCGATGGATTTGAGGAAATCGAGGCTGAATATCTGTAGAGCTCGACGAGGCAGACTTCTGTGTTCCAGAAGATGGCCACCCGGACGAAATTATGCTTTCAACATCGATCCTGGGCCAATTTACAAATGAGAAACCCATCAACAGAACAGCAGCCCAACAAGTTCAGCAGCAAACTGGCAGGTCGAATTCTACTGGACCTCCGAATCGAGCACCGCAAACTCCGATACATGGACAGCAACGTCCAGCCCCCCCGAATGGTGCAGCCACACTTTCCAATCGCCCACAAGGTGGACCTTCGGGACGAACAACTCCAAATCAGATTGGCAACCCCCGTCCGCCACCCAATGGACCTCAAAACATGCCCGAAACCGTAGGATTCTTCTCTGCAAAGGCCGTGAATCAACTACCGGAATCCACTCTAGAGGGTTCGAGTAATGCTCGTCTTGCTTTGCCACAGGGACAGCAGGCCTTCAACCCCAAGGCAGAAAGCCCATCTATTCGAAAAACCCCTGGCATCGACCACACTTCATCCAAACCTGTTGCAAAGAATGGCCAACATGTTGCCCCGACTAATAGCCAAGCAACAGTGGCACCTGCTACGCGCTCCAACACGAATGGCTTTACCCCGGTGCGACCTTCGATGCCCAGCTCCCAGAGCGCACGCGGAAATGTCATAAATCCTTCGCTCGATCAAACTCGTCGAATTGGCGCGCCCTCCGGTCCAGGAAGTCCACTCGCAAATAGGGGCAGTTATCGACCCCCAGCAATGAAACGACCTCCTCCAGTGGATGGTAGAACTGCACTAGCCGACCTCCCTGCTAACAGAAATGGAGGGACAGCACCAACTGCGGCAAGCGGATTGGAAGCAAAGCGACAGAAGACGGAGTAGGCCTTTAAGGTCGAAGTTTGAGTTCAGAGAGGCGATGAAAGGCATAATGGCAGGCGTAACGGTATTTCCAAGAGATGCTTTTGTTAGGAGCTTAGGTCTGGGATATTTTTTATGGAATCAAATAATGATCGGAATGCAACTTGGGCTCTAGAGTTAAACGTCAGATACCATTTCCTGTCTGTACATTACGACCTGACTTGGTGCTTTGCAAACAAGTATAAATGCCGAGTTATGTCCTTGAGAATGATATGGCAATCAAAAGAAGTTGCTGCTCTGTGGAGTTTCTGGGACATATGTCTCTGATCATCATTGGTGCGTTGTTATTTCATCTATCATCCTATTGTTACATGGCTAAACCTACCTAGTTGATGTACATGTGCTTCATCCCAAAGACATTCGAGATGCTCTATTTAGGGCGGAGAAAGTGTTTGATATGTATGCTTGCTGCCTTCAGTTCAGCTTAGCAAGCCCTGATTGAGCCTGTTTCACTGCATGTGGAAAACCAAGCTTGCCCGCCATTTCGATACACTGCTTGTACTTCTTGCGAGCCAAGTCATTGTTGCCCAACATGGCTGCGACATCGCCCCAGTTACACAAAGCAACAGCGCAAGCCTCATCGCATTCCTCTGTACGCTCATCGCCACTAACATCCTTTGCATGCTTATAAGCGTTCTTGGCCCAGTTCTGCGCAGCTTCTAAGCACTCTTTTCGAGTCGCGGGCATGGCAGGGTCATGCAGCTCCTTAATCATCTCGGAGGGCTCGCTGGTAGGTGGAACAAATATGGGGTGTTGGGCGAAGCTGGCAGCGAGGTTGTTCATAATGATGGGACGGTGGCAGGGCGTTTCGCAAAGACGAAGAGCTTGGAAGAAGAGAGGGATTGCGAGGTGGAACTGGTTCTTGCGCTCGTAGTCACGACCCAAAGATTCCATAGCACCACCCATTTGTTCTGGGCTTAGCCAGTCACCCTCTCCAGGCTTGATACCCTCCTCCTTGCGGCGACGAAATTCTTTCAAAGCGGTTTCAACAGCCCAAATGAGGTGCTTCTGAGAGCTGTCAGGGTCGAGAACGTGTTCGTCTGCGTATAGCTCTCCAAGTTTGATAGCAATCCCAACAATCTTAGTAAGAAGACGTTGCCTCTTATGCCATAAGCCTTCGGGTACGAAGTCCTCGTCAGTCGCTTCTTGCTCATTGGGAGAAGCGGCATTTCTCACGTCATGGGTCGAAGAGGCCTCAGACGTCTCGGATGCAGGCTTGACAAGTCTGCCCTCATCATTGACTTTGCCTTCCTTGACCGAGTGCTCCATCACCCGAATCCACCTGTTACAGTCGGCAAGGATGCCCTCAAGCACCTGCAAGCAGCCGCTGTAGTTGCCGATCTTCTGCAGCCAGTGTGAAGTCTGGATACGAATGCCAAGAACCTCGTCAGAGTAGGGATCTAGGCCATGCTCTGCGCATTGATCCATGGCGCGCTTATAGTACTTGAGAGCGAGTTCGGAATCGGGACTGATGTTGGTATAGTATAGAGCTCGTCGTAGAGAGTTTGCGATAGGCTTTGGATATCGTGTAAATTGGTAGTGGTAAAAGTAGTTGAAGTAAAGGTAGACGGTGTATGCGCCAATGACCGACACCACGCCGAGGCTAATATCGTTACCACAAGGAAATGGCCAAGGGTATGCTCTGGGACTCACATGAAGATTCCTAGTGTTGTTGCGCCAGGGCTCTGTCGGAACGCTGTCTTAATACCGGTAGGACTCATGGCGACTACAAGACTACGTAGGCCAGCAGCAAGAGTACGACCAGCGAATTGGCGAAATGTGATCTGTGGTGGTGTCGGTTGACTTTTCTTGGGTAACTGGTTCTTCCTGGCTTCAAGATCTCCATCATGGCGATTATTTGACGAATTGCTTGTTTGGAATCGACGCTGGTCCGGCCGGAGGCCAACAACGGCGCAGAAGTTGACCGTGGCTGTTCGTGAACGTAATTGGACGGATAACAAGCCGGAAGCTGGATGCTGCCAGCATCTTCGACGGAGGGGCCTCAGCGATGCAACTGCTGACACCGACATGGTAAGCCGGTTGACGAGTCCCTCAGCGAGAGGCCAGGGGTTCTTTTTCGTATGGTTGTGGTGGTAACAACAGGCGTGGAGGTTGAAAAGCTGTAAGTGGATGCTAACATGGAGCTCATCATGATTGCGCACAGACCATTTCTCGGGACGAATACTGGCCTGTGCGTTTCCAATCAAAGAGATTCTTTAGTGGAGGGCAGTTTCGGAATCCACTAATAACTAAGGTACCTTAATAACTAATACCTACCCTCACTAGAGCTGACTTGGCTGAGGCTTTTTGGGCTGGGCGGGAAAGCTCAGGGT
>JABSTL010000583.1:0-14567 GCA_013759095.1 Fusarium sp. NRRL 29148
GCTACTGGTTATCCTTTCTGGCTAGCAATCCATTTATTCTCCCCAACACAGTTACACGTTTTGCGCTTGACAGTTACGCATGGATTTGTGTTTTCATGGCAATGGTGTTTGGTGTCCATGGCATATTATAGACCTGATTCCGTCTGGTGTTGGTCTTGACATTGTTGATTGGCAGTGGAAAACAATGGTGATATCGAAGAGTATCGAATCAACTCACGAGAAGTGCCCTCTGTAATCTACTTACGGTGAAATTTAGTTCAATGAAGTCAACCATATCAGCATCTCGGCCAGATAGATGAAGGCAACACAGCAAGGACACCACAATGGCTTGTTTCTCTCTCCAGGCAGTGCAGACTCTGTTTTTTCCTTGTAGCCGATACATACTCTCAAGAATTACACCGTTGGTTATATGGTTTATCCACGGGAACTACAGATATATGACAGGTAGTGGTGAAACAGAGTCCTCCATTACTATATCCAGTTGAATGAATCTGCTCCTACTTGTATGCGGATCAGATGCCGATCTGCTCATTACCCCAGCCAAACAGACAAAACCTTGATGCAACAGGGCTCGCATAGATGTCACGGAGGGGAATTAACTAGGTGCTTCTCCACCTCAATAAGCCGAGAGCTGTACGATCATGGCAGCTGTAAAGAGTCGATGCATGCATTGGCCAACCAGGCGGGCTTCTCCACGTTCGTCTCACGGGCACATGTGAAGCCAAGAAAACCAAGACCAACCGAATTGGGTGGGTTTCAGATAACTCTCAAGTCTCCAATAATCTCTTGATATTTCCAGTTGTGGCTTAATTCAATGGCTTGGACAAAAGATGTCATGCTTTAACGAACATCATTGAGGATCAAGCGAGTGAAAATTATGCCGTGCATGATAGAGGAATAAAGAGTTGATGTGGAAATAAGAAGTAAGCAAGAATGTGGGGAGTTGATGATGGGGTAATGAAGTCACGAGTTGTCAATACGTGTATATTAGCTAGTCTATTCTAGTGTACCTAGCTTCTCTGTCGATTTTGATAGCTTGACAGGTGGATGCCATTGTCTTATGCAGCACCTCGGAGCCATACTCAAGTCGGCCTTCAACGACTCATGCAATTAGAACTGGCCGCGTAGCCGGGTAAGCTGCATGGAGCTCTCCCCTAGCTTAGCAGCTTAGATCTCCGAGGTCCGCGTAAGACGATTTTGGTTTGGGGAGGCGGGGGAGGGAAGGAAACGTTTGTTGTGAGCCTCCGAGCCGTAAGTAATTGGTGAGTTGATTGTACTGATCAATTGGAGAGCTACCTATACAGTCCAGAGGCTGGAGGTGAGTTTGGTTGTGATAAGCCGCAACTCTGATACTGAGATACAAGATGATGTTTGATCATAAAGGGACACAAAGTGCCATCCGTATGAGTCGGAAATGTCATTAGCCCCGGCCTGGGACGAGAGCTTGTGATACGCAGAGTTCTAGGCAAGGTACAAGCTCACTCTGCGAGTGGATCAAGTGCAAGTGTATCTGGCCCGGATGACCTCTCCCTCGTGTTTATTTCTTCACCTTGAATCCAAGGGTACACGATTTTCTTTCCTTTTCGATTGACATGTTTCACTGAACAACCGTATCAAACAACGAGATTAAGTTCAGTTACATCGCCGAGGTTGAAGCTTTTGGAGGAGGCGACAACCTCTAGGCGACAATGAGCACGCGTACAAGCAGCTCTGAGACCTGATAGAGACCGATAACACCCTCTCTGCCTAGACGGCGAATGAGGGGCTGCATTTTGGTCGAACAAGCTCGATCCCGAGACTGACAAACGAGCCAGGCTGACCAAAAAGCTTGTTTGGCCACCTCATGGACTTCTAGTTTGTTCCAGTCTCTCTAACCGGGCCAGGTCTGCGGTTCCAGTATGCCCTTTTCATCTTGATACGGTAGGGCGAAAAAAGAGGACTCTGAAACCAGCCATTGTAAGCCGAGAGAATTCCGACTTCTGCCCGCTGAGGAACAAACAGTAAACATCACTTCAGCTACTGGGCTATATTGACTTAGCCTAGAGTGGGGAGCTTGCTCTCTTCAGGGCCCCAAACTTCAAGACCCAGAGACCATCGTGACCTTTGACCCCGAGTCCGTGACCTACAAGCATCCAATAGAGTCAGTTCACGGTGGCGTTGGTGAGGTGAAAGCGGTGTTGCGTATGCGTCGAGGTGTTTGCCGTTATGTGGCACTTGATCGTCTGGGGTTGGATCGCAGGGCGTCAACGAGGCTCTTGAGGTCTTTCGCCCTATCAGGAGTCAAGTATCGGACTCCGGCCCCTCTTTCAGAGTGCAGACGCCACTCCACAGAGGGCCCCGCTCTCCACTCTTTTCAATCCGGGGGAGTTTTAGAGAGCCAGGGGGACAGGATTGCTGTGTCTATGGAGTAGTCCTAGTCGTGTTTAGACGTGCTAGACGTGATAGAGTACCAAGGCGAGGGAGGGCCTCTAGGTATCTGAGGAAAAGAGAAGATACTGTATTGTTTTCTGCATTCAGTGCCAAATAGACACCCAGAGGCTGTTGAATTGAATTGAATAGACTGAGCAGCCACGGTTGCTGCAAAAAAAAAAAAAAAAACACAAGTCCCTGGTTGAAATGTTATCATGATACGGAGTAGAGTTTATCATGAAAAGTCCCGTCCTACTAATACTCACCATGTACATTAGCCGTGTATCAACACCAACCACCCCTTGTCAAGCGATCACAGGACACATAAAAAACAAAAAAAAGGTTGACAGGTAGCTGCCTTATTCGAATAGAATTACTTCCAATGGACCTCATTATCAATATCTGACAGGGTTTGTGGTTGTGGTTACACAGCAAAAGACGAAACAGTGCCCCCAGTGAACTGATGAATCACTCTCCTCAAAATTCGGTAATCCGGATATCAGTGCATGACTGGAACAAGATAGACTCGCTCAGAAACTGTGTGTACATATGCTGGTCTTACCCAATACGTTTCAACCCTCACGACTCACGGTACTACCCATCTCTTCAGTATCGTATCTGGTCTGGCTACCAGTAAGACCTCGTCATCAATAGTATTGCCTGCATTGGATCTTTGCCCTTTTGCCCTTTGCCCCAAGGGTTGCGTCTATCGCCATCCGTCCACTGACGGCCTCACATCATCCTTCTAGTCCGTGCACTAACACCGAAAAAGTACCCCGATCGACCCCTCAGTACCGAAGCCAGCCCAGCCCAGCCCGGATCATCCCCCGTCAGCTGGTGCAGGGAGCTTTCCAATTTCCAATCACGACGAGTTACGGTGCGAGTCGGCTGGTGCTACAGCCACGCTACTTGGGGCTTACCAAAAGCCATCGCGGCTTGCCGTGGCATGACAGTGTAGCCTCAAGGTATCTTTTTTCCTTTGGTACCTAGGTAGGTAATGTGTCACTGAGTCTGCGGCCAGATTTATTTAGTTGCCAAGGTAAAAGTATCCTCCAGTCAGTCAGTGTCTACCTGAAATCCGGGGCATCAGTAATTTGCAGCACGCCCCTGTAGGTATCCTAGGCACCTCACCTCACCTCACCTCACCTACAGGCAGCTCAGGACCCGCGTACAGTCGTACAGTGGAAGCTTCTCTTCTTACTTCTTCCTTATCCTCTCCTCTCCTCTTCTTTTCTTCCATCAATCTCACCCTCTCCTTCTCCTTCTAAAACTCTGGCGCCCATCTATCATCAGGCGGCCTTTTCTCTCTTATCGCCCAACATTTTATTTTCAGAGCGTCGGTTGCCGATTTTCACGACGAGTGACAACCATCTTGTCACCGCCGATTGCTTGGTTATCTCGACCACCGATAACAGCATTAACATCCTCGTCACCGCCCTAGGCTACCATATGTAAGGCTCCACCATCCGCAGTCGTCATCCTTCCCTTCTCTTCATCATCCTCGTCCTTCGCGGATCGAGCACGACGAGAATAAACTGAGATCCTAACATCCTCTTCTTTTAGCAGCCTTCCTGGAAATATCGCCAAAATGGCTTCCACCACGCATAACGCTGGTCTGGACCATGCCATCACCGTCAAGGTGATGTTCGAGGGCATCACTCGTCGCACCAAGATGCCTCTTCGGGATATGGTCCCAAGAACTCTTGAATCTAATGTATGTTGACAAATACTGCTCTCGCGTTGAGCAGTTTCAGAGGTTTTGCCATCCTACGTCGCCACCTAACCATGGAGACCAGAGTTGGCGGTTCAGTAATTGATTAAGCAACAACTAACACGCCATCAGATTCGTACATTCTTACACATCCCTGGAGATGCCCAGGTTGCATTTGAGCGATACTCCGATTCTGCTGCGTCTTATGTTCTTCTTGAGGCCGAAAACATCCCCATCTACAAGCAACTCTATCGCGCCGCCAAAGCGAAGTCTAAGCTCAAGATTCGTGTTACCGTCAAAGAACAGCCCAAGATTACAGTACCTAAGCCTGTCGCCGTCGAAGTTGAGCATGAAACCGCCGCATTTGGTTCTTCGCCTATGGGTATGCACGAGGCTCCCAAAGAAGCCCACGAGACCTCCGAAGAGCCAAGCCCTGCACCCACTCCCGCAGTTGAGGTTCCTGCACCAACCCCAGCATCAATCATCACATCTCCTGAGACGACTCTTCCGGTCCGTATTAGCCCTCTATCGCGAACTTACAACTCTGCTCTCCTCAGTGATGCTGCGAGACTCATTGGAGAACATCGGGATGCTCGTCTGGATTTTGAGAGCCGCCTTGCTAATCTTGTGGAACGACAGTCGGTGCCAAAGCAGACCCCCCAATCTCTCCCCGTAACCAAGCATCAACGAGCCCCATTCTCTTTGCCCAAGAATGAAGGTCCCTCGTTAAACAAATGCCCTGCCATGTTCACTCACGCTGGTCCTGGCTTCGCAGTCTGTTGCAACAGCTGCGAAAACAATATTCCTGATGTTCACTACCACTGTTCTACCTGTGACGATGGAGACTTTGATCTTTGCCAGTCATGTGTCGATCAAGGCATCACCTGCCATGGTCGAGATCACTGGTTGATCAAGCGTTCAACTGTTGATGGACAACTAGTCCAGAGCACCACCGAGACTATCGCCCCTAAGCCCAAGCCTAAGGCGGAGGTCAAAGTTAAGACTGTCATTGAGACCAAGGTCGAGTCTAAGATTCCACCTCCCGTTCAGACATTTCAATTGTCCAAGCCAGTTTTCGAGCCCCTCGCTGCTCCTTGGGCCTCCCTGGGCATCATGCGGACATGCAACTGCTGTGTGCAAGAACACCCTGAGGCTGAGTTTCTTCATTGCACAGTCTGCGAAGACTTCGATCTCTGCCAACCATGCTTCGCTAGGGACAAGCACGGCCATCACCCCAAGCACGGATTTGCCCCCGCTGTCAAGGGAATCAAGATGCCCCATCATGTTGCAGCCAAGATGAGCCCAGGCCGTAACCATATGCACCACGCCATTTGCGATGGCTGCGACAAGTACATCACAGGTATCCGTCACAAGTGCCTCGACTGTCCTGACTGGGATTACTGTTCTACTTGCATCAAGTCTGTGAAGATCATCCACCCTGGCCACCGATTTGCGCCTATCTATGAGCCACTCACTGATGTCCGTGCTCGCGCACCAGCAGCCGTCCATGTGGGCATTTGCTGCGACGGACCTCTCTGCTCCGGAAGCCAGGCGTATCCCAATTACATCCGTGGCACCCGATACAAATGTGCTATCTGCAATGATCTGGACTTCTGTGCCAACTGCGAGGCCAGCCCCATTAACGCGCACAACAAGACTCATCCCTTGATTCAGTTCAAGACTCCTGTCCGTCATATCAGTGTTACGACAACTGGCGAGAACCAGGATGGCCAGGATATGCCTGAAATGGGTGACCACCGGAGCTCGTCCAAGTCTATTGAGACAGAAGCCGCGGTCCCCAGCAACTCCATCAACCCTGTCCGCACTATCGTTGATGTGAAGCCAACTGAGCCTGTTCCAGCCAAGATTTCCGTCAAGACGCCCGAGTCTGGGGTAAAGAAGGAAATCAAGAAGGCATTTACTACTCCCGAACCCATCTCTACCCCCAAGGCGGAATTCAAGGGTGTATTCGTTCACGAGACTATCCCTGATGGTACTATCCTCCCCCCTAACCATGTTTTCGAACAAACATGGACTCTCCGCAACAATGGCAAGGAGAACTGGCCCGCTGGCTGCTCCGTCAGATTTGTGAGCGGCGATTACATGGGTCATGTTGACTCTAATCACCCTGCTGGCATCTCCGAGCTTGTGTCTGCCTCAGAGTCTACCGTGTGCTATGCTCCTCTTGGCCCTGGTCAGGAATTCCCCTTTACCGTCCTTCTCCGGACACCCACCCGGCCTGGCAAGGTCATCTCTTACTGGCGTCTTACAAGTCCAGACGGTGAGAAATTTGGTCACAGACTGTGGTGCGATGTCAATGTCCGAATTGTGAAGGAGGAGCGCAAGCCTGAGCCCGAGCCCGAGCAGGAGGCGAAGCAGGAGCCCAAGCAGGAGATTGATAGCCAAGCCTCGAGCCAGATGATTTTCCCCAAGCTTGAGAAAGAGTCACCTGTGGCTAGCATCCACGAGGCTGTTGAGCCTGTCTCTGTCGTTGAGGAGCCTAAAGAGTCAGAAACCATTGATGATGAATGGGACTATTCTGAAGATGGATTCATGACAGACGAGGAATACGACATCCTGGATGCTTCCGACGAGGAGTATCTGGAGGAGCAAAAGAAGAAACTTGCCACCAAGTAAGCGTAAATTTGATTTCTTAAGGATGGGAATGGGGTTTATGGATCCGATTTTTATTCGTTTTTACTTTGGCCAATGTTGCTTACTCCCTCTCTTTTCAATTCTGTATTATTTCTTCTGTTTTCATACCTCTGTCGTTGATTGACAACGACGATATCAAACCGGGTAGCTATGGACAAAGCCATAGCCAGATATATACGAACCTTCTCGTAACATGTTCAGTGAGAGAAGAACACGCTCTTTTGGTAGTTTGGACTAGGTAGCTCAGGATGCAACAATGGGATTCGGTGATTTGATAACTAAAGATTGGCTTTTCTTTCGTTCTCTAAGTGATAGCATTCTCAGATGGGTAAGATGAACCTGATGTATGTGTGAGGATGTTTTCAGTAGTGCAAGTTGTGAAATCGGCGCTGTCAAGTCTCACAGGTTGTCATCCAATCCCGTCCGTTGATTGAATGGCTGATCTGCATCAGAGATATGGCACGTCTTACCTAACTAAATCTGAAATTGGCTGATGATGAACAGCCAGTGTCTTGGGAAAATCCATGATGCAGGCCGGTCACGGGATCTGCAAGATGGGAGGATGGATGCCTTTGGTTTCGTACGAATGTTGTCGCAACCGGTTTTTGGTGCCTGAGAATTTATGATGGAGGTTCCTTATGGCCTGGCTTAGCCTGGGCGGGAGACCCACAACTGCTTTTTTGAACCTAAAGAGTGGAGCGCCCGTGAAAGAGGGTCATCAGCCGCCCGCTCATAGCACGAGTACCCCCCAGCCAAAAGGCACTGGACTGCACCTGGCGCCCAGGCCACAACACTCCCCGTCGTACAACTCTTTTCATATTTTTGTTACGGTTTCCCAGGGCGACCCTGGACTGAATGCGACTGCGCTGCGTTGCCATCCATCACGCCGCACCGCTTCTCGTCAGAAAAACGGCTTCTTTAGCTGTTCCTTGACTGTTTCTCATCAATTTCTGACCGTTGTCCTTTCTTTATTCTCCTTTTGCTACCTGGTCAGGTCACGTAACCTACCTCGACGGACGCTCTCGGGTTGGAAAAAAAAACGCGACCCTTTAGCCTTAGCCCTTCGATCGTGGTTCCATTGTCATCACCCTTCATCATACAAAGCTTTTTCCGCTCTCAACCCTATTCGTCAACCATTGACCATCGCGCAAGATGGTCACCTTTTCTATTCCCGGCGATAACGAACTCGCCGAGGCTGGCAAGGGCACGCCTCGGCCGCGTCCTGCTCTCCCTTTTGCGAAGCGCGCCTACGTCTCAACGCCGTTAAAGAGTAGGCATCTCGGCGTTCCGCAGAGTGCGCCAGCACGGAGGCTATTGAAGACTCGCGATGAGACGCCGTCCAGTAGCCTCAACAGATCTACCATTTCTACATCCCGTAATATCTTCAGGGCTTCTACCACCTCCGATAGTCCCTCCATCACTCCTTTCTCCCCCAGCATCCCTCAGAACACCCCGAAGAAGGTGTTCGCTCCCGGCGCTACCCCCGAGCCGAACCGTGTCTATCGAGAATCAACTGCACATGCTACGCCCCGTGGTATGGCTTCCAAGACCACATCCAAGGAGCTGTTCCACATGCGTATCGAGGACCCCGATCCCGAACTGTCTGGCGAGGTTCTAACGAAGAAGATCCCTCAAGGTTGGAACTCCAAGGGCTCTATTTACGCTGACCAATTCCTCTCGCATCTCTGTCCTCCCGAGTTCGATGAAGAGCAGCGACGACAGTTTTACTGTATTCTCGATCTCCGACGACTCAAATATGCGGCCAACGAAATTTTTTCCAAGAAGGATTGGAAGCTTAATGTAATCAACTTTGCAAAGGAGTTTGAGAAGAGCAGGAGTATCATTCTGTTGCGCTACGGACTCTACGAATTCCAGAATGTTAAACCTTCGCAGGATGTGCTCAAGAGATGGCGTCGCGAACATGGTCTCCCTGAGCCAGAGGAAGAAAATGCCGAACCAACTCCTACAAAGGCCACTGCTACCAAGAAGCGCAAGGCCGATGATGATATCACCAAAGATGCTACTGTGAACGGCTCTTCTAGCAATAACAAGCGACGTGCTCCTGACCGTGAAGAAGATGACCAGGAGCAGGGAGCGCCAACTCCTGCACCAGTTCCTACTCCAGCTTCCACCTTGGGCAAGAACAAACGCAGGGCTTCCGTGAGCGATGAGGCTGATAGCCAACCCTCCAAGATGCAGAAGGGCACTGCTTCTGCCGCCAAATCTCTCTTTGAGAAGATTGCCAACAACTCAACTGCCCCCACCGCCTCTCCCTTCAAACCTTCTACCAAGCCCACTGGTGATGGGGCTGGTGCTAAGCCAAATCCCTTTGCTTTCAACAAGTCCAACGGCGGCGGTAGTTCGCTTGCCCGCAGCATCTTTCAGAGCCCTAAGCCCGGCAGTGCTGCTGGCGCTTCTTCTGGTGGAAACATCTTTGGCTACCTTTCTGATGCAAGCTCGGCCAAGAACAGTGGTGTTGATGCCGATGCCGAGAGTGAGGCCGACTCAGATGTTGAGGATGATAGCCAGGCAACCGGAAACAGCGACGAGCCAAGTGCGGCAGCTAGCGGCGCCGACACTGCTTCTCAGGCTGGCATCGGCCTGTTCGGACAGAAGCCTGCCCCTACCAGTGGCCTCGCTGCTGTGTCTAGTGCATCTGGTACTAGGGAGAGCACCCCTGGCCGAAGTCTGTTTGACCGAGTTACCAAGGATAATGATGGACAACCGGTGCGGATTGGGGAGAAGGACGAGACAGCAGCTGAGAAGCCCGTTGACCAGACCTGGAACCCTAGCACCACCCCTATCAAATTTGCGCCATCTGGCTCTGCATCCACAAGCCAAACTACCTCTTTGTTTGGAAAGGCCACTTCAGCGCCGACGAGTTCTTTGTTTGCCTCGAAGCCTCCCACTTCTAACCTATTCGGTGCCGCCAAGCAGGACAAGCCTGCAGAAAAAGAAGCAACGCCAGTCTCGGATCAGGCTGACAAGACGGGAGGTGAATCCGACAAAGAGAACGATGAGGCCTCCAAGAAGTCACCATTCGAGTCTAAGGCTTCAGTGGCTCCGGCAAATTTTGGGTCTCTCTTCGCGCCTAAACCCGCTACGGAGCCATCTAAGGCTGGAGAGCCAACAAAGCCTGGTGCTACAAGCTTATTTGGAACCAAGTCTGATGAGAAGTCCAACACTCCTCCACCCACTACCAACCTGTTTGGTACCGTAAGCAAGCCTGCTGAGTCAAGCGGTCCCTCGATGCAGTCGTCTACATTGTTCAGTGCCAAACCCACTAACAATGAAACTGCTAAGACTTCACTCTTTGGTACTCCCAGTACAGAATCGACTGCTGCTACGTCTTTATTTGGTGCAAAGCCTACAAGCACCGCCACCAACCTGTTCGGCAATGCCTCGGCGTCAACTGCCAAGCCTTTGTTTGGTGCCCCCAGCTCTGGCGATGCGACAGCGCCCAAGACTGATGCTGCTCCTCCGGCAGACAAGCCTGCTGCGGCCCCCATTTTCAGCTTCGGGGCGCCTTCCGCTGGTGCTGATAGGATCAACGGTGCGAACAAGCCCCTCTTTGGAGCACCTCAGTCGCCTACGTCGTCTGGTGCAGCCGCGCTTGATGGTAGTCCCATGAAGCAGGATGGACCATCACCGGCCAAGAAGGCATTCGATGGTGGAAGTACTGGGGCTTCGGTCGCACCCATCTTCAGCTTTGGTGGCGCCTCTACAGCTCCTGCTGCTCCCTCATTTGGTGGTGGCTCAGGCACTTCTACACCTTTGTTTGGCGGTGCTTCAACGACACCTGCTGCTAATAATGCAGGCTCGTCTTTTGGTGCAAACTCGACCAACTCTGGAGGGTCGTTCGGTTTCCAGTTCGGAGGAAACTCTGCTTCTTCATCGTTCAATAATCCGTTCTCCTCGGGCAACGATGGAGGTAACGCAGCTTCTGCCCCATCATCAGCTCCTGGAGGCATGTTCAGCTTTGGGGCCACCGCCTCACCTTCTGGAGGTTCCAATCCGTTCCAATTTGGAGGTGCAAGCAACGTCACATCGACCCCAGTCTTCGGAGCTGGCAGTAATAACAATGCTCCCGCTTTTGGAGGGGCGTCTGGATCTACCGGAGCGCCGGGGTTCAGCTTCACAGGAGCCTCGCCAGTGCAAAACTCAGCACCAACATTTGGATCCAACCAGAACGGCAACCTTCAACCGCCTGCTGGTGGTTCTACCACCGGGACCAGTAAGTCTCCTCTTTTTCCACATCGGAAAATCGCCCCACTAAAGCGACGGGTGTAGACACACCGTTCAGTCTTGGGGGAGGCTCCAGCCTGGCCACAACACCAGCTGGCGGGACCCCGGAACCATCGAACCAAGCCGAAGGAGCCGCCGGAGGCGATGAAGAAGGCGAGAAGCACGAGCAGGTCAACTTGGCCGAGAACCTGGAGCAGGACGAGGATATCATGCATGATGTACGGGCAAAGGTGTTAAAGTTTGTGCCGGCCAGTGAGAAGTCGGATGACAAGAAGCCCAAGTCTCAGAGTCCGTGGTCGGTACAGGGTGTAGGAGCTCTTCGACTGCTAAAGCACAAGGAGACGAGTGTTGTTCGTCTTCTTCTGCGAGCAGAGCCCCGTGGACATATTGCTATGAACCGAGCAGTCCTCGCCGACATGTCTTACAAGGCTGACAAGAAGTACGTCAAGATGACCACGTCGAACGAGAAGGGTGATGGACTTGAGACTTGGATGATTCAGGTCAAGACGGCGGACATGGCTAAGGAGCTTGCAGAAGCTTTGGAGAAGAACAAGGTCCATAACAAGAAGAAGTAATGTGGAGGGAATTGGAGAAGAGTATATAGAAGCACACTCTGATATCAGGTGCTTACATAGAAAGGTAAGGTGCAAGGAGCAGCATTGCGGGCGTTGTCAAGCATTCGACGTTTTATATCTTCTTTTTGCGGGCAAAGTCACATTTGGGATTTTCGTGGGAATGCTCAAGCAGGCAAAGATTGACTTGATCAGTGTATGGAATACAAAAGTTGTTTTTAATAAGTTATACTGAGAGGGGCCTGGGAGAATCCTCACGTTTCAGTAGTGGTGGTATGTTTGAAGTTATTAGTTTGTCAGATTGTAGATGTAATTGAGCCATGAAACAAGAAGAAATCATCCCGAGAGGATAGCAACTGGAACATGCATAAACTAACCACCCACTTTGAAGGTCTCATGTAAATCCCTACTGGGTCAGTAATCTTGAAGAGCAAGGCAGGGAGAAGTAAGGTACTCTTCCTTTCAGGTTGAGTGAGGTTCAAAATTGAAAATGACCAAGTGAGAGTTCAGCTTAAGGCTCATGTGAAACGCGGGGGCGGGGATCAACAGGCGGGAAGGCAGCTGGAGGCGTACCTGGGCAGAGAAGCTCGCCTACCACAGCACAGGTACGAGTGTGGCACGCGTCGCGTCAGTTTCCCCAAGACGATGCCCAGAGGGGAAAAAGATTTGGCTCTAAAACAACAACTTTTCTACCTCTAAACAACATGCCCAGGTAAGTTCAATCCTCCCGGCCGATGACGACCTGATTCGGATGCTCACATATTAATTCTCAGGGAAATCATTACGATCCAGGCCGGGCAGTGCGGCAACAGCAGTTAGTTATAACCCATCCCCCCGCCGCCATACAGACCATTATCTGCTTCGTCGATATGCCCGCATCTACGCCTCCATCTTGCGGCTTGCTCTTGCGGCCATGCGCATACAGATAAACCGAACGTTGCTGATTCTATTCGTGCACAGTTGGAAGCCAGTTTTGGCAACAGCTCTGCCAGGAACACGGCATCAGCCAAGATGGAAACCTAGAAGACTTTGCGACTGAAGGCGGTGACCGAAAAGATGTCTTTTACTACCAGAGCGACGATACGAGATACATACCCCGAGCCATCCTAATTGATCTGGAACCGAGGGTGCGTCTTGGACCATGATAACAAGGTGACCAAGTGCTAAGCAGCTTCTGTAGGTCATCAACGGTATCCAGACTGGACCTTACAGAAATATTTATAACCCCGAGAACTTTTACGTGGGCAAAGATGGCGTTGGTGCCGCCAACAACTGGGGTGATGGTTACCAGAGTGGTGAGGCGGTGTACGAGGACATCATGGAGATGATTGATCGAGAAGCAGATGGCAGTGACTCTCTTGAGGTGAGTCTTGCTTGGCCGGCTGGAACCTGCTTACTGACACTTTATACCTCAGGGCTTCATGATGTTGCACTCAATTGCCGGCGGTACGGGATCAGGTCTTGGATCGTTCCTCCTCGAGAGGCTTAACGATCGGTTTCCCAAGAAGATCATCCAAACTTACTCGGTCTTCCCGGACACAACGAACGCGGGCGACGTTGTTGTTCATCCTTATAACAGTATCCTATCTATGCGAAGATTAACGCAAAATGCTGACTCTGTTGTCGTTTTGGATAATGGTGCTTTGTCACACATTGCTGCCGATAGGTTGCATGTCCAGGAGCCATCCTTTCAACAAACAAACCAGCTGGTGAGTGCTATAGCCTCGATCTTGCCAGTTGTGCACGTAGCAAGAGCACGAGTGTGAGGAGATGTGTGAGATGAAGCAAGGGCACTGACAATTATCAGGTTGCTACTGTCATGTCTGCCAGTACAACAACACTTCGATACCCCGGTTACATGCACAATGATCTTGTCAGCATCCTAGCCTCCCTCATCCCAACTCCCCGATGCCATTTCCTCATGACTGCCTATACGCCATTCACCGGTGACCAAGTCGAGCAAGCCAAGACAGTTCGCAAAACGACAGTGTTAGATGTGATGAGACGTCTACTACAGCCCAAGAACCGCATGGTGTCTACTGTTCCCGGCAAGAAAAGTTGCTACATCTCCATTCTCAATGTCATTCAGGGTGAGGTTGATCCGACGGATGTTCACAAGAGTCTGCTTCGTATCCGGGAACGACGGCTGGCGACGTTCATTCCATGGGGGCCTGCAAGCATTCAAGTTGCCCTGACAAAGAGAAGTCCATACATCCCCATGAGCCACCGTGTAAGCGGTCTTATGCTCGCCAACCACACAAGTATTGCGACGGTATGCAAGACCTCTAGTTTACTCACTCCATTCGACACAGTGGCTCACATAATTACAGCTCTTCAAGAGAATTCTAAGGCAGTACGATGGGATGCGTAAGCGTAATGCCTTTATGGAAGGATACAAGAAGACAGCACCGTTTTCCGAGAACCTCAACGAATTTGATGAGGCACGGCAGGTTGTTGCAGACCTGATTGGCGAATACGAAGCTGCCGAAGACGCAGATTACCTCAACCCAGACGCAGGAGAGAAGCCCACATCTGCAGAGACGGATCGACGAGTAGCTTGAGGGACGGAGGAGTTGAGGATGAGTTGATCATGATGGTGTCTGAGGTAGTGGGGGTTTTGAAACGTCACGATGGGTAGTGGATGTTGGATGTCGATATTTGCTTTACAGCCACTATGCACTGCATCAATGACATTGCAGTTGGGGCTTTTTGGGTGCCAGCCTCGGTTTTGGTTCGGGTTTAGATACTTGCTTGGCTTGGTGAATCCATCGATTGACTAGCTGAGTGCCTTGGTTTATTAAGGTTGATATGTCGCGTGCTCCTTGGGTCCCGAGTCAGGCTAACCAAGGAATTGACGGTGGGAGGTAAGAAAACTTGAGAGCTTTATCCTAAGTGATGAAAAGGCTTGGGCAATTTAGTCTTAAGTTTAGGTGAGTCTTCATTGAATTTATTTAGGCACCCTCTTCTAAAGTCTC
>JABSTL010000584.1:0-41571 GCA_013759095.1 Fusarium sp. NRRL 29148
TCGGCTCTACCCACTGCCCCCAGCTTCTCCACTTCCCTTAGGCCGGCATTCGCCAGTCTCCCCCCAGTCTCCCCCTTCTACCCAATTCAGCTCATGCGGGATATTTCAATTCAACGCGTGTTTCTCTTCAATGAATGACAGCTTCGCGTTGGGGGAGCTTGGACCTTGGGTGAGACTAATGCGCATTGAACGGGCCGGTTATGAAGAGATCTTGTGGCGTTCGAGTCAGTCTAGCTCTTGACAATTTCGTATGATGCCTCGTAGTCGAGAAACCTAAAACCAGAGACCCAGCGAGATTTCCCTGCTTCAGGCATGCACGCACCTCAAAAAACAACTCAATTGAGAGACCCAACCAAGCTAACAACCCTTATCAACAAACCTTACCGTTGCATTGGGAGACGTCTCATTCTATCCTGACTTCTCCAACACAAACCTGTCTAACCAATGGCATCGTGACCCATGACACATTTGCGAAAACACCAAGGCCAAAGGAGACAAGCATCATCAGCCTCGTTCCGCTAAATCAGGTTGATAACGCCGATGCCGGTCGATAGCGCGGTCTTGGTACGATATTAAAGGCCCGAATACCGTAAAGCCTTGCTAACCCGAGTGAGCGCATTTGGAGGAGCTTTCCCACGCTGCGCTCAGTCTCCCACGCGTCCAGACCTATCATCACAGGCCCGGGAGATCGCCTGCTTGGCAGTCACTAAGCTTATTCGAGGGAGGTCTCACAACGGGCGTATTGTCGGTCCGATCTCCACCATCTCTCCACAACGGCTCAACGCTCTAGACCCGTTGAAGCTACCTTCGTACTTGGCGTTGGAGACGATTGATGTGAGTGGTTGAAGAGCCATGGGGCCTTGGGTAGCTTGTTTTATGGTTCTTCCCCAGACTGGTCTGGATTCGCAACCACACGGCTTAGGCGATGCCGCGGGATGAGGAATTTTCGCACAACTTGGGGTCATGGAGAAGTGGAGCGTCACCCTTTCCACGCACGCGGAGTAGAGTTTCCCACCTCCACATCTCCAAGTTTTCTTGTGTCTGGGGTGATTGTGTTGGGGAAGTGGGACAGTAGCTTGAGTTTATCGCGCCGACACTGGGGACTCCGCAGGCTAGCTACGAGCGAAAAAAGGCTACTCTACTGGAGACAGAGCTAAGTTGCTGGTGTGGACGCGAGAGAGGTTTGTATAAAGAAGACCATGAACCACCGCGAATATCTTCATTCTCATCATCACTCTCATCTTCTCTCATCTGATAGACAAGAACATCTTCCTTCTTCTCTAATCAACACTAGTCCACACAATGGCAGGCGGTGCTATTCCCACAGCGGCCCCCCAGCTCGCAGGCGGCTACCTAACCGGTCGCGCCCTCATCTACCCCCTCGCCCTCGTCATCTCCCTCTTCTTCCTCTGGGGTTTCTCCTACGGTCTTCTCGATGTCCTCAACAAGCATTTCCAAACCGTCCTCGGCATCACAAAGCTCGAGTCCACTGGCCTGCAGGTCATGTACTTTGGTGGCGGTTACCTCCTCTTCTCTCCCATTGCCGCTGAGGTCCTTAAGCGCCGCGGTTACAAGCTCACTATCCTGATGGGTCTTGCTCTCTACTCCCTCGGTGCTGTTCTGTTCTGGCCTGTCGCCAAGTCAGCTGATAGCAACACCAACGGTCGCGCTGTCTTTGGTGGTTTCTGCGCTTGCACTCTCGTCATCGCTTGTGGTCTCGCTACTCTCGAAACTGCCGCCAACTCTTACGCTGTCGTCATTGGTGCTCCCGAGTCTGCCTCCGCTCGTCTCCAATTCTGCCAGTCTTGGAACGGTGTCGCTTCCTTCATCGGTCCCCTCATCGCCTCCAAGTTCTTCTTCACTGGCGAGAACCAGAACAACCTCACCAACGTCCAGTATGTCTACCTCGCTGTCGCCTGTGCTGGCGCCGCTGTCGGTGTCCTCTTCTTTTTCGCCAAGCTTCCCGAGGTCAGCGAGGCTGTTCTCGAAGATGACCAGGCTGGCCATGTCGCTCAGGGTTCCATCTGGAAGCAGTGGAACATGTGGTTCGCCTTCGGTGCTCAGTTCTGCTACGTCGGTGCCCAGGTCACCATTGCTACCTTCTTCATCAACTACGCCCACGAGAACGGTGACATCACCACTGCCAAGGGTAGCACTATGCTGAGCTATGCTCTCATCACCTTCACTGTTGGTCGATTCGTCGCTACTGGTCTTGCTGTCATCTTCAGCTCCGAGTTCATCATGGTTGTCTACTCTTGCTGTGCCATTGCTCTTACTGCCTACGTTAGCGCTGCTCCCAGAGGTATTGCCAGTGTTGGTATCCTCATTGCCGTCTTCTTCTTCATGGCTCCCATGTACCCCACCATCTTCGCCATGGGTACCCGAAATCTCGGCCACCACACTCGACGTGCTGCTGGTATTCTTGTTATGGGTGTATCAGGCGGTGCCGTGTTCCCACCCATTCAAGGAGCCATCGCTGATGCCAAGGGCACTCGAATCTCCTACATCGTCCCTACTATCGGCTTCGTCTACGTCCTCGGCTACGTAGCTGTCAACTGGGTTCGCGGCGGAATTACCTTCCTGGCCGCCAAGGCTGAGGAGTCTACTATCGATGAGATCACATACGATAACGAGAAGAACGATGTCATTGTTGAGCAGCGCGAGAAGAAGAACCACGAGATGGCTTAATGGGATCAAGCTGAATGAATATATAGAAGCGTTCTAGACGGGCGTTTAATGATAGATGCCGGGCGCATAGATACTCTACGAGAATCAGAATTTAATGTTTTATGATCAAATCATCAGCAGACTTCATTTCATGTGACCAACGTGCAATATTTTGATCGAAATGTCCGCGTCTGGTGAAGCTTCGCGATGTTTGGACTTGACATTAGTCATGCGTGCGGGTACCAGATCGCAACATGACTCAAGCCCCACAGAAGTGGAGAAATGACCCCCATTGCTGCCAATCATATCAACCCCAAGTTGATTGGTGAATGTCCAGGTGACAATACTCAAATGGTCAAATGACTCGACGACTGGTTCGACAGGCCCAGTCACTGTACAAGTGAACTCACCTATGGCTAGGCCTGGTAGAACCAGCAACGTCAACTGAAGTGGAGTTGACTTGGTACGATGGTCCGGGCGAGGATGAGCATGCATGAGAATGAGCAACATGCCGTAGAGACTTGATAGGTAACACATCATAGTCAAGTTTCAGCCGTCATGTGAACGATGCGCCCCCAGAATGAACGCCTGGTCAATACCCTTTTGTGATGGACATTAGAATAACCTTTCTAACAAACCTATTTGTTTGTGGGGCTGCCCCGGCACCATTCTCTGTTATATGCGTGCCCAGTCCTAAGTGATGAAGAGTTTAGATAATATGGTCGTATTTTAGGATAGTGTATTATAATTTAGTATCCTGCCCAAGTATCTTATTCTTCATTTCTTGTCTGGCCCCATGTCTTGGTTTAATATATTGTCCAAACTGAGATTCTGTACACAAGCAACCGACAGGTGATGAGATCTCACCAGTACCTCCCAAGAAACCTTAACTCAGGCACACCATCGAAAACACCATTGGCTCTGAATTTTATCTGCCGTTGATCATCAACGATGAAGCGCTGGAACTGCTGCGTGCTTTGCGACATCCGTTCTGGATGGAGATACCTGATCCACTGAGAACTCAGATGATAAGATGCTTGGAACCGGTGAGGAGGCCCCTGAGCAACCAGAGAGACTGTACAGTTCGTGGGAGGAGACATAAAATTCATATAAAGACTCAGACCGTGATAGAATGGGTATATGTAGACAGGAGGCGAATTGAGCTTCAGAGATTGCAAATCCGGCCTAGCATGGTAGCAGGTGCAAGTGTAAAAATGGTGAGAATAAACTATAATATGTGCCGTAGACACGCAAAGAAATGAACGTCAGGCTTCTGCTTTTTTTAATGTAGAATAAAACCTAAGTTAAGGATAGTAGAGCTGAAAATCTGGATTTTCTTGATAAACCTTTGCTAGACTTAGGCCCAGGTTAGAATTACAATTACACCATAAATATAGCTCTATATTCATTTAAAGTAGTATGGCTCAAAAGATCATATATTATATCAGTATATAATTCATTCTCCGCCTGTAAATTGATCTTTGATGTGGCTCTGAGCGCGCGATACAATTTCTCCTACCGTTTGTGACCCCACCGTTGTCGCGATAACATCCCGTGTTGAGATTAGCCACCACACAAGTATGCGATGAATGGAATCTGACCGTTGAGAAGACTGTATTTGATTTGATTAGGTTCCGGCTTGTCTGCCCGTAGATAGGATCTGGATCATGCGCCGAGGTGCGATGAATTCCAGACTCTCATTTCTGCAGCCCCACCAATGTCATGATAGCTTCATTCGATGGACTTAAGCTTTAGTGTTATCGAATTGATGGTAATGATTTGTTTTCATGTGCATTCTCTACACTTGCTGACTATGTCAAGAACTTATGTCAGTATTCTCTGTGTAGCTCCAAGCCCAACTCCAGGCTTGACCATATCTCAATTAGCAACTTATTCTTGTCATAGCTAATCTTTACCTGAGCTCTCAGTCTGATAGCATCCCAGCTCCCAGATGATGCGGAGGAGAAAGATCTAACAATTTGGAATTACTACAAACAAGTATAGAAGCACAATTGAGCAAGAAGGCAAAAGCCGAAAAGGCCTAACTAAATGACAGAACGTCGAGCAATAAGCCGACAGATGATAAGGAACAATTTGCATGACAGGAATTTGGGAAAGCGACCCGCCGTCAAGAGAGGTTGCTATGTCCACAAGGGACCAACTGCTCAGGCTGTGCTGAAGGGACTGCTCATCGTAGAAACACCATTCTTGGGCTTAGGCAGCATAGGCAGGAGAGTCTGAACCCAGCCCACGATCTGAGGCGCTTCGACAGAGATTCTACAAGTGTGCCATCAGTATCCATATCTAAACTTGTGAGTACTGCTTGAGGGTGAACTTACCTGCAACCGGTGGCAGTGGACTCCATCTTGGTCTTTGACTTGGACTTAGAGGAACTGTGCGATCCCAAGACCGCGAAGGGGCCCCATCCGACGGAGACGTTGGCCTGGGTAGAAGAAGCCGAGACTGCACTCTCGAGCTTGGTGGTGTCTCCCGAGAACTATGCTCAAAGTAAGAATCAAGACATGATGCGTGGCTACAACAGAAAGTGCTTACACTGAGTTCGATATCAGCAGCAATGACAAATGCTGTTGGGTACGAGGAGAACTGCTGATATTCGCCTACGAGGTTCTTCCCATTGTTGAACGCGTCTCTCAACACATCCTCTCCAGGGGAAATTTTGAATCTGCATCAGTTTCATCAATATTTGCCACCGCGGCAATGTACGGGTCGACTTACTCTCCAGAGTCGAGCTCAGCGTCAGCGAAAAGCTCAGCGTGAAGCCAAGGTCTCTCAATCTCGACAACCATGCAGCTCATGCTAACCTCAACATCGAGGTTGGACATGGATGACATGACCTCCCTCGAAGTTGTTAGTCATTGCGTTGCAAAAAGCGTAGGCCTGCAAAACTTACGCGCTGCTTTCTGTGTGACTTGCACCGGCTGATGCGCGCCACCAACCCCAGCCGGCCTTGCCGCAGATGGAGGATGCACTCTGAGATGTCGAAGTCTCGGAGTAGCTGCTCTTGCTTGACACCTTGCACGAAATCTAAACGGCCCATCAGCAACTGTGTCGACACACACAGACGTCACCTTTCTGGTGTAACCAACCTTTGTCCAGGAATCGGGACCATCGTCGGCGGCATTGCGCCATGTCTCCTCGTTGTCGAGATCGATGACATTTCCAAGGCCTGGGTTCTTGAGACCTTAGGATGGCGTTAGTGGACCGAACTCCAGAACGGCAGTGCTGGACTTACTTGGGTTGGCTACAAGCTCATCTCCTGTCACAACGATGCCCTCAGCATTGACGACCGGCAACAACGGCGGTGCATTGATCAAGGGAGCAGCCTCTGCAGCACTCAATTGCTTCTTGAGATCCTCGATATCCTGCATGATCTGCTTGACCCGGGCGCCGATCCAGCTCTTGGCCTTGTTCTTGTTCTGGTCCGCATTGTCACGGACTGATCCATTGTTTCGATCCAAGCTGGCTTCATCGTGATTTTCTGCTCGTCTGTCAAGTTCTTGAGGACATTTTCGGTGAGAGGGGCAGCGCCAAATGCTTCCTTCAACCAGTTGGTCCTGCTTGACTCATTCTCGTCCTTACCCCGACTTTGAGCATTCTTGGTGTCCATGTCAGTGTAAACCTGGGCGTAAGCTTGCTTAACCTTGTTGTTGTCGGCCGTGGACTCGCTTGACAACACAGGGAAGAAAGCATTTTTCTCGATAGCCTGAAACAACCATTAGTTTTGGATTATACTGCCCAAGTAGATGGCTGACTGACCTCTGCAAGAGTTTCATGTGAAACAAGCAGGCCTTGCAAGCGACGTATTTCAGCACGGATCTCTGCTGGGTTGGGCTTGGCATGATCCTTTTTCCAATTAAGTGTCTTCTTTGCAACCATAGTTGCCCTGTGCCCATGTCAGTCCTGGCGGTACTTGTATATGGAAACAAGTGGATGGGGTGAAAAGCGTACCAGCTAATCGGCGTAAGTACAACGCCGTTGTACTCACTGGACCCATCAGAAGCGATGACAGTGAGGTTTCTGTAGGCCTCCTTGCTGTTCTCAATACGCTTCATGCCCGAAGAGATGTCGACAATCCCAAAATGGAAATCGACCTAGATAACCCACGACAATCAGCATAGCTTCAAGCATGTATTGTGGGGTGAGAATTAAAGACTTACCATGAACTTGTAACCATGAACTACCCAATCCATATACTTCGTTTGGATCGTGTTCTTGAATTCTCGGGCGTGCTCTTGAATCCATTGCATGTACTTCTCCTGAGAAGCCTTGACCTGGGCAGTCGTAGCCCCGGGGGGTGGTGCGAGGTTCTTCAAGGCCTCAGCTTGGGCACGTTGGTACTCAGCGACTTCCCTTGCCCAAGCTGACTGTTTCATGACATAAGTCTCAACCTTGGTCCGGCCGTTGCCACTGGGAGTGTCGTCCGGTGAAGTCAAATAGCCCATGGAGTACTTGTAGCGCTCTCGGATGGTCTTGAGCCGCGGATCTGTGATGTCTCCAGTCTCGTTGGAAACAACACCAGAGACTGAGGCCTCAACAGGAACCAGGAGGTCAAGAGCCGCGAGATAACTTCGAGCAACAGACTTGCCCGTTTTGCCGGCCTACAAGGCAGCGTCACTGTGTCAGTTGCTGGCCGTTCTCGGGGACTGGTCGGGGAAACTTACTGTATATTTTGACAAAGGTATCATGCCATCAACGAGTCGTGCCTCCTTGATCTGGACATCCAACGGCGGTTTGATATGCTTTGACACATTGTAGTAGTAGTCCCTAGAACTGTGGCTAGCACACCAGTTTTGAATGTGGTGATGGGCGCATTGACTCACTTCCAATCAATGACAGTACCAGGTAGCGAGACAGTAAGAACTTGGTTACTGGCAACGGGAATGGAGGACGCAATGGCTCCTCGAACGGTCTGCGCCGATCAGCCTACCGTCATGAAGTTATACAGGGAGTTGGACGTTACCTCTGAAGCGTTGGTCATGGCCGCCAAGACCTTCTTGGCCTGGTCCTCGGTTGACGGCGCGTCCGACATGTCGCCTGTGATGGAGATGATTGATAATATGAGGGTGTTGGAGACGAATGATTTTGGGTTTAGAATATGTTGAGTGGTGCTTGGGGTCTGATCCAAAAACAAAGGTAGGACATGACGACCATCATATCGCCTGCCTTTATACCTCAACATAAGTTCCCACCCACGTATCTCATCGATAGTCTTCAGGCTTGGAATTGTCTTGCGCAAAATGAGATGTTTCGAAACCCTAATCGTCGTCTGAATTTGTCTTCGTGGTCGTCGCGCGGTCGCCCCTGAACCCTGATTGCCTTGAGAAGTTGTTCTTTCGACACGCTAACCATGTTCGTGAAGTCCTCCGGATCATCTCTACATCGAGACTGATCATCGCAATGACTGAGTTCAATGCGTCGACGAGATGTGATAGAAAGGTCTGGGTCATAGTGAAGGCCCGGTTGAATACCAGTCTGAGAGAGCACGAAAGTCCTGTCGCCCATACACAAAAGGACCTTCCTTGACCGAGAAAGGGACAAGCCGCCTGAATCAGGAATATCTTTGCGAAGTGTCGTCGGCTTGACTGACTGACGGCCCTCACCACTGGGTATTTCCCGGACCTAAGTGGCTGGCTGAGTGTGCCATGACTTCTCCACGAGAGAGAGATGATCAGACCATAATTGCGAGCGCCAATGTACAGATTCCCAAGTCCGGTAATCTTTCAGGTTGAAGGGTGTTCTAAGATAGAATGGTAGTTCAGATCTTCTAGGTAGTCGCTTTCCAGTGAACAATCTCATCTTGGCCTAGATGATGAGTGTCAACTAGAATCCATGACCTGCTTTGACCTTTGCTGATCTGATCATGACACGAGTGTGCCGTCTGATTGGTCAAAAGCGCAGATCTGTGACCAGACTATGGCGTTGAGATAAAATTGCATTTTCTCAGACGAATCACATATCTGAGACGTGCGTATCAAGTTGCTCAAGGTAACTGTAACTGAAGCCTGGTGGTGAATGCTTTGGAGGCCAAGACCTAGGTTCTGGGGCTGGCCAAAAGAGTATTCTGCTGTATAGACGCAACACTAGGGATGTTATGTGGCTAGCTGAAGTTAGCTTTATGCTGTAGTAATTAGTTAGTTATTATGGTATAATGTCTAAGTTATTATCCAGATGTGCTTTTTGCGGTTGAGACTTGTGGCTCAGAGCTTGAACCAGCAGATATAACTTAGTGGCTAGCTGAAGCGCTGGCGCCTAGCTGCATCCGCTAGGGGCTTATTATTGATCTGGTAAGCCTGGCCTGCGCTAAAAGTGTGATATAGTTGAGGCGTCTATATCACGCGCCTCGCATGTCTATATCACATTTTCAAGGTGTTGTCTTAAGAGTCTAACTTTACTTCTGGTTATTTCTCTGGGTTGAGCTAGAGATTTCATTCCGAGCTAAAGTCAAGTTATCCAATATTGCTGCCGCCCTAAGAAGCCTGCTTTTGAGTTATGGATAATTTCGACTTGAACGCGTGTGTCCTAGATTTCCGGAATGTCTGGGATTGCCGAAGGGGGTATTAAGAAGGTCATATCTAGCGGAAGATGATTTCGATAATGTGTCCATCAATTGATTAAAGTTTTCCAAATGATGACCAATTAGTTATGTCTGATCTCAAACATGGAAAGACTTGATATCTGAGTTCTATATGCCGAATTGCATGACCAATTTCATGGCAAGACTGTTCATCATTGCTTGAGAGCTGGGCCATTGGGGAGGAAGCTTGCTTCACTCCGCTTGAACAAACTTAGAATATCTTGGAGTCATCCCCTCGCTCCTGAACGAACTGTTCCGGGTTGCTCTTAGGTCTGTGCCAATGATGTGATGGATTGTGATGCACCAGCCTGGGCTACACCCACAGGCTTGGGCGTTCTCGGTGGTGTGCCTTTCCGGTTGTTGATAATTCTTCAGAGGATGCCAGGGAGACCCAATATGGGCTCATGCGCTCCATTTCGGGAAAGCTCTATGCAAGTCTTAGGATGTGATGAACAGTCGGACCTTCTGGGGACAAATTGCCCTTCGATCGTGGCTGGCTGTGATGCCACTTTCTGTCTTCTTACAGAGGGTGATTGTTCCATATTCAAGTGGACATGAGCTAGATCTCCCCATTTTGCCCTTTAATAACTTAGAGTAGAAGTGATAGAGGTAAGGAAGGTAATGTCGCTCTAAGTTTTCTCGTCTTCACAATAGCTCTGTTACTTCCGTAATAACGTTTACTACTTTGGCGACTCTAGATAGAGGCGTGATTCTTTGGCACAATCTATGTTAACTGCGCCCCAGCCCT
The DNA here is from genome assembly GCA_013759095.1 of Fusarium sp. NRRL 29148. NCBI lineage: Eukaryota > Fungi > Ascomycota > Sordariomycetes > Hypocreales > Nectriaceae > Fusarium > Fusarium sp. NRRL 29148. The sequence goes on from JABSTL010000584.1 coordinate 10,011, forward strand.
TTGCACTAGCGGAATGTTGTCTCGCTGAGGAGAGGGCGCCAATCTCGATCAAAGATCAGTTGCGCAGAGCACACTGCTAAGCCAAGTACTATCCGGACTTGTTATACTAGAAGTGACGAGTGTCTACACCATTTTCGGTGCATCAGCATCTCCATGTAGCAATCGGATTACTTCATGCTAGATTCCAAGAAACTGTCAGTAGTCCTATACGAGTTTCGCATTGGCATGTTGAAGCTTCCATATAAGCAGAGCTGCATGGTGGCGAGCTGAATTGACCAGTTTCCAGCGCTCAATATACTTGTTATTGAATAGAAAGTCTTTAAAGAGGAGGCAAGGGTCGCTAGTGGTGATCGTGGCTGGCTGAAGGACGTGGTGTGCTGTTGACATGCAAATGCAGGCTGTCGTCCGGGTGCTTCCGGAACGGGCAAGCATATGTGGTAATCCCCGTGGCGCATGTCTCAGTTCTCCACGACCAATGGATTTCGTGAATACTCCTCCACACCTTTGTGCGCTCGCCGCTCATTGTCTTGGATGTTGATCTAGCCGTTTATCGCCTGTTCAGCTGAGCGTTAACAACGACCGCTAGAGTCTTTCCCATCGATGATGAAGTCAAATCGGACTAGATGTCCTTTCCATGAGTTGAACTGAAGCATAGCTGAGCGGTGTACTCTGAAGTGTTTGCCGCATCCAGAGAGGTCTTGAGACAAATCATGGGGTAGATACCCAAAGCCAGAGTGACCAGCCGGATCGCTCATGAGTGAACCTGACCTGAAAGGGCTTGCGCGCGGAACAGGCTCCGACAACCGCTTCATACAGTGAGGTGGTTGTACCTGCCATGCATCTAGCATAGTCAGCACGCGCCATGGGGTGTAGGTAGCCTGAAAATCCTGGAATTCCAGCCGGTGATTCAAGTAGGCATGCGAATACCAGCTCGTTTGTTAATCAAGCCAGCTACGTAAGTCAAGTTGGCCCATTGTTCGTTGTCCAGACACGGCACGGCCATTGAATTTGTAGGCCCTTAGCCAACTCGGCGATGAGCACACGTGGATCAAGGTAGCGGAAGCTGAACTCTGTGATCAAAATTAGAGTGCATAGATGAGACCTGTAAGCGAGGTGCGTGAGCTATAAAGTCGGGGACTCCTTTCGCCCTCCAATTTCCCGTTCATCTGAACTGCATCGACCTTCTTCCTTTCACATCATCAACGCGATTCCTAGCCACAATTTAACATTCTTACCCGTTTCAATCTTCTGCTTTCATTCCAGGTCAACCAACACAATGGAGTTGGAAGTCACGGGCGCACAGGATGTCATGCGCGACGAGACTTGGAAGTTCGCGATCGATTACATCGACAAGAAAAAAGACGTCAGTACAAGTGAAGCTGTCTGCAACGGCATCTGGAACGAAATCCTTCGGAGAAACTTCCCCTATCCAAAATTTATCATCGCCCCGGAACAAAGACAGACTACAGGCAAGCGCCCTGATCTCACAATATTCTTCGTGGATAAAACCAACAAAGAATGGCATCCCGTCTTCACTTTCGAAGGGAAAGCTCCTTACCATATCAATAAGAAATCCATAATCGAAGATGGGATTGCCCAAGCCGCTGATTACATCCCAAGTCTATCATGGTCCAACCAGAAATGGCACCACGAGAAGAAAAAAATGACGTATGGGATGCTTGCGTGCGGCAAGAGTTTCATGATCCTACAATATAACGTCGAGAACAAAAAGCTACACCGAATCGATCCCAGCAGTGGAACGGAGAGAGATGATCCTGAGATTTCGTCTCTCGACAATGACGCACAGGGTTTTGATATCTTCTGCCGCGGACTTGAAAAATCATTCATTATCTGAGCTGGACCGTGTTCTATCAAGTCAGTCATTATCTCAATATCTCATTGCCTGCAATCGACCAGAAGCTGAGTGGGTTTCCATGAAGGATCCAGCCAGGATACGACTTATATAAGTAGTTTATTAGGAGGAAGCCACCGAATCATTCAACATGGTCAGGGTGACAGAAGAGAGAATTATGTGGAGGAATCTCTTATTAATTGTATTTTTCTTCTGTTTATTATCTACTAAATTGAGTGTGCAAAATCATCAAGCCATTCCGCTCTCTACTTAAGTATCGATTTGCTGAAGAGCACTTCACACCAATGAATAGGTGCACTCTTCTTCGTATCATGTTATATGTCGTGGTCAATCCGAGTCACTGCTTGTCTTTCTGGCCTGGTCGGTGAAAGTACTTCTCCAATACCTTCCAACGTCCCGTAAGGGGCTAAGAATGCAGTGAAGAAAAATGGCGGCGTGTCAGTTTTGACCAAGCAGTGCATGCGCTCAGCGGAGAAGCTGGTCTTCCCGCTTCTGCTCGTTTTTGCGTGAGGCTGCTCACAAGTATCCTGGACACATGTTTGTTGCATGGCCGTCCAGCGCAATTTTGATGGTAGTCAGCACTACGCATAGTACTGCAATATAACCACCACTAACATTTCCTCTCAGTTCTGTCTGCCGGAATAAGCTCTCAGCCATAAGTGTCAACTGCAAATAACACATCTAGCTCACAACTTAGACATCACAGCATCCAACATTTCATCAGCCTGTGAGCTTGGCTGGAAGTCTTTACCACGGCGTTCAAAATGATAGCAAATTACTAGGAACCACTTCAGCACTAGAGCTACAGACGTAGTGATAACTGCTTATACCTTCGAATCTTAAGATTAAAATATATAAGTAACTGTATTATGCTACTTAGTAGAAATATTTCCACCTTTAAACTTTATGTAATCTTCAACTGCTGTACTGCATTAGCTAGATAGGCCTGCCAAGGCTTGCACCTTGTTTGCCACATTCTTTGCAACGATATCCTTCAGCCTCAACTGGCACTTTATCCCGTGGACCAGTGCAGGGACAGTACCCAAAGCATGAAGCTTGAACGCAATAGTACAAGAGCTCCTTCAAGAACTCGGGACACTCAATGAGTAGCTCGTCGAACGCATCTCGGATATCGGGTTGTCCTCCCGCATCGCGTAGCTTGGTCCTTGCAAACTCCAATGCCGAGTCTCGCAGACCTCTTGAGCTATCCGGGGTTAAGGTGTACACAAAGGGAATGGAACTGAGAAACTCGTCGAGGCTCAGACTGTCGTCCAATGCCCATGAGTATTTTCGAGCGGACAGATCTCTGAGCCCTTTGATGTCGTATTCATCCCCCAGAGCATACATTATCGCGTGTGTCGAGAGAGCCCCGGAATCTGACGCGGTGTCGGCTTCGCCTGTCTTGTCTATATCGATAGAATAGTCGCCCGTATAGAGGTAGTCGACCATGCGCTGTATCATATCAGGCTGATGTGGCGTCAAATCATATGTACCGGAGAAGGCTTCCTGAAGTTTGTCAGAGCGACTGCCGAATGAGATCCGCCCGAGTTCTTTACCTTGAACTGACCAGCACACGCGGCGCGAAAGACTGGAGACTGGCTACAAATGATGATTTTGTGAACATCGATATTTTTCCCATTACAAGCGAATGTGAAGTCGGTGAATTCGCCAGATTCGCGGGCTCTGTTGATTCAGTCAATCATGATCTTGGATCTAACGTTTGGGGTTCATACTGTACTATACGTGATCTTATATCTTCATAAGCCATGACGGCGAAAAATGCAATACGAAACGCATCAACGGGCAGCAATGAGAGTAAAAAAAAAGGAAGAAGGAAACATGCGACAGCGCGGATTATGCGTTTCATTCCTTTTAAGCAATGACGAGGTGTCTGATTCATGCGTGGCCTCATGATCCCGAATTCATGGGATTCGAGGCTGGATCTGGTTAGTTATCAGATCTAGCGTTGCATCTTGGCGCCACTGGCGACAAAGTTTGCAACCATGACGTCTGTCACAGCCACCAGCCACATCGATGGTATGCCTACTGTTTTAAGTATTGCTTAGAAGTGAAATGACTGGCAGTCGAGTGGCGAAATTCCATCTGTTCCCTATATAGAGGCGAGCACTTGTGTGCCGCCCTTGCAAACGAGGTACACGATGCAATTATGTAAGTGGACGGAGATGCTGCAACTAAAGGCTGCGCATCTCTTCCGAAGCTCTCGCTAGGATACGCAAAGATGCTAGAGCATGCAGTAACTAGGGAACCTAGACCTCTTCCATGTCTTCATCGTCAGTATCCTCGTTCTGCTGCCGTTCCCGCTCTCGAGCCTCCAACTCCTCCAAGATACGGCAGTTATGACACAAATCGATAGACACTTCCTCCGCGTCAACCTTGACTACATGGAACGGCTCTTCCGTGTTGTTATCAATCTGGGTCAAAGGGCCGCGCCCACGCCGACCGCAAAGCGCGATAGGTCCATAGCTACCAATGCTCGTGCTACCGCATTTGTCGCAGATTTCGACGGTTTTGGTCTGGTAGCACATGATATGATGCTTTGCTATAGGTTAGCATGTAGGTATAGGAAGAAAAGGAGACATACTCTTACACTGAAGTAGAAGCGCTGGAAGATGATAGACTGAAGTTCACAGAGTCTAACCAGAATCACGTCTGAGAAGAATGGAAAGGAGAAAACAAATGACCACATAGGATTGATATATGCAAGACACTCAACGCAGCATACTTTGACTGAAAGCAACGAAATGCGCGGCTCAAAAACTATCCAGTGTGAAGAAGCCACATACGCATTGTTGTTTCAAGCCCGTTACATAAACGGCCTAAATATGTGTCAGTAGTTATACGAAAATATGCGACTGTATGAAATATCGAATGTGGTGCTTGCGTCCATCGCCCGGCCAGATAGACAGCCTGATGTCACAATGTGACATGTCTCTCAAAGCGCAGGAAACTCACATCCTTGTGGCCAACTGGACCTCGCTTATATCATACCAGGTTGCAACATCAGGTTACATTATGCACTCATGAAAGACGATTTCTGAAATGTGAAAGGCTACAGGGTCATTGCTTTATCGTGTGAAGAAATAGGGATGCATTAAATGGAAGGCCAGTCCATATTGGCGTTGAACACTGCGAAGACTGCATCAGGGTGAGGCCAGTCACCTGATTTATTCTCATCGAGCTATTCTGTGAAGCCTTTGAACCTGATGCGGGACGCCTTCCAGCATGGTGACAAGACCTCGAGTGTAAGAGAGTAAAAGACTCAATCAGGTCTGTTTCGCATAATCTTACGAAGCATGCTGACGATTTCTTTTGACACTCAGACTATTGTTCTGTCAGTGCAAGACCCTTTGTCATTAACTGGCAGCTATATATTCCCGTGAATGCATTTGTTGTTAAGAACTTCAGTGTCGGGTAAAGCTGGACAAAAGTGTCTTCTTACAACGATCAACAAACATGTGAAATAGAGACAAGGAATAATTATTTGTCCGGTTTGTAATAAGGTTTTAACAACATTAAGCCAAATTACTAATGTCCCAGCGCAGCTTTGACATATCGGACTGTTCACTAATCAACTAACTACTCGTGCATTCCCCGCCAGAAAACCCGAAATGACAGCAATGCCCGCAGACTCCGCATTGCAATTGAGTTTCGGCAAGTCTTGACACGCTCGCAGTCCGCTTGAGAGTCAAGGCGCAGTTCGCAATATTACTAAAGCCTCCGAGGAGAGAAGGGAATGGTTATCTGTAGCTGAAATGATGACCAACCACCAGATTACGCAGGAGCTTTATAAAGAGACAGTGTCATTAGACTCTAGCCATGACTCCATATCCTCAATCACAATTGATACTTCCAACATTCTTAATCAGCAAAAGAGAAAACCTGGTCTGCACTGAACCCAATAACACCACCTTGCAAATACCCCATGATGTCCAAAAAACCGACAGCTCTAATTACTGGGTACGCTCCACTACGCTTGGCATGACTTGCAGATAAAGACTTATTGATACGCTTGTAGCTGCTCCGAAGGTGGAGCTGGTCACGCCCTCGCTCTGGAGTTCGCAGCCAAAGACTACCGAGTCTTTGCGACCGCTAGATCCACCAAGTCGCTTGCAGGTCTTCAAGAAAAGGGCATCGAGCTTCTGACGCTTGACGTGACCAAGCCGGAGAGTATATCCGCTCTCAGGGATGAGATTACAAAGAGAACAGGAGGAAAGTTGGATATTCTGTTCAACAATGCTGGAATGAGTAAGTCTGCTGTGTTGATTGGTGGTGAGAACGCGTGTTGACTCTTGCAGTGTACGAGGCCCCCGCCATTGAAGCAGACAGGGATCAGGTCCAGAACATGTTCAACACCAACGTCTTTGGCCTCTTCGACATGGTCCGGGCCTTCACTCCACTACTCCTCGCATCACTCACCAACTCAAAAACAACACCTACCATCATCAACACAGCCTCAATCGTAGCTCGTGTACCCTACTACTTCTCCGCTCAATACAACGCCACCAAAGCAGCAGTAGCCTCCTACTCGGATACTCTGCGTCTCGAGCTTGCACCCCTCGGCATCAAGGTCATCACTTTATACATGGGCGTAGTCTCAACAAATCTCCTATCGCCTGACAAGAAGCTCCTTTCCCCGGATAGTATCTTCATTGATGCGGAGGAAGGTCTTCGTGAGAGATCGCGACTTCATCTCAAGAACGGCACCAAGCCTGAGGAGTTCGCACGGTCGGTGGTGAAGGATGTTTTGAAGAATAGGACGGCTTTGAGTAAGGGGGAGTATATATGGCAGGGAGCTAATGCATATGTTGTCTGGCTTCTGAATGCCATTGGGTGGAGAAAGATCTTTGATGGAATTTCTGAGGGGGGCGTTGGTCTTACAAAGGATGTGAAGAAGGCAATTCATAAGAAGGGTCAGAGCAGTCTGCCAAAAGCTAGTTAGCTACTTGGCCGTGGTTAGAAGTTAGCTTTAATTTGTAATGATAATATTTCACTTATCTTTTATACCTTAAAGAGCGAATCCTAAAGGAGAACCATATCTGCCAAATCTTTGGGCTGACTCTACACGAATTGGCTACGACAGATAGTTGGATTGCAATCAAAAAGAGTACAGTGATGACCATAAGGCACAGCTGCATTGCTGGCGCGTCTTGAGGCGTGGACGTCTACATCTCGTGGGAAGGTTCACAGCTACTGGTAACAATGCCGATTGCAATAGCGATCCAAAGTCGGACAGTGATAAATTCGCAAGCACAATTTAACGGAACAGACTAGGCTCTAATACTTCTAAAAATATCCGCAACCTTTCCAAGGAGCTTCCGTAACATAGCAGGCGTCATCATAGCATGACCAGGAATGACGCGACGTCTGTCATCTAACTCGTTCCGAAGAACGTCGACCTGCCTGGGCGACAACAAACCAACTTCTTTACCCTCCAATTCCCGTCCGACACCCAAGACACGCTCGATATTCTCAATCAGACTGGCCGACACTTCACAAAAGATCATGCCTTGCGTGCAAGGTCTCTCAAGAGGTCGGCCGCAGACTATAAGATTCGGGATGGGCTCGATCGGATCGACGGCAACTCGCTCGACTCGCGTGGCGATGTTATCGAGGACAAGCTCGTAGATGGTGATGAGCTGGATGAAGATACTAGTAATCATCAGGGAAATGGGGGCGGGTAATGGTTCTGAAGTAACGGTAGGTTGAGGGAGGGAAACGTCAAAGAGGCTCTTTGAGTATTGTCGAAGGTCTGATGATAGATTGCACGGGCAGATCAATTCCATTGGCTGTGAATCACATAAGAGTTCAGGACAATGCCGCGTGTTATAGAGCTTTTTCAGGATGAACAGGAACTCTTGCGCGACTGTGACGATGTATTCTGCCAGTGTGATGTTGTCGATGAATAACGGGCCGTGTTGATAGATCATGAGATCAAAGTTGAGCGACGTCTTGGTCTTCTTCATTGCTTCGAGCCGCATGTGAAGACCGAGGTTTATCGTGGATAAGTCGGATATGAACTCTCCAGGGTCTGTTTTTCGTGGATGATGTGTTGTCAGGCAGTTGGTCAAGGGGAAGAAGGTCTTGTTTGAAATGGAGTTCGGAGTTGTGCCGATTGGGTATACGTTCGTGATGGTGTCTAGGTCGGTGTATGTGTATTCGAGATCGCCGCCTGTGCCCCAAGACGTGGTAGAATGATCAAAGATGTCTGTAAATCCCATACTCCACGATGCTGCCATTCCATCTTGTATCGCGGTGGCAGACACTTGAGGAGGGGACGATTTGGGCGATAACATGCCCGTCCAGTCAAACGGACTCCAATCATCCATAAAAGCAGCATTTTGCGACAAAGCATTAGGAGAGACTGGTTTACTGACAGGCAACTGCTGCACAGTCGGCGGCGAGCCCTTCCCAGCTTGTTTTCGTCGTGGCCTCCCTGGAACCTTTTGCTGTCCTATCTCGCACTTGACTCCGAGCATCGAACATCTTGCACATTTCTCATCAGTCGGTCGTATCCGCTGACATCGCGATTTGCTCTTCCTGCAGACGTCACAGGAAAATCGTCTCTGAGAAGGATGCGGTGCTGCGGCGCCCATTGTGAACACGGTACGGAGCTTTGTCTGCAAACAGTAGTAAAAATTGAATTGAATTGGCTATCGGATTGAAGGACAGAAGCAAAGCCCGCGGCGAGCACCACCTCTATATGCAAAACCCTCCGCGGACGGTTTCACACCACAACGCAAGCTAAACCAGTTGGGGGGAACAGGTGATTAGTATACTCTCCGACACGGACGGCGTTTAGTAAATCTCCCGGTTGGGGAGAACTGCCGTGCTCGCATTGGCCTGTCGATCGCTTCGGACTCGCTTGTGTGGCCGCAAGGGGTTTAGCTTTGGACATGCCGTGAGGAAGACGGTCGGACTCCTTGCTCCTGATATGAATGGCGTTTCCGCCGGGGTTTTTCTTCTTCGATTGCCGAGAAATTGTTTTAGTCTCCATATGTGAGTCCGGAGGGTTTTGGAGGTTTAGTCAGTCAAGTTAATTACCCTTTGATCGTGAAGATTTAGTGTTAGTTGTTGTGTAAATGAAGACGGTTCTGTCGCTGTTATATCACGCTCACTGTCGTTCCATTACGTTCTCTATTACTCGATTAATTTGTATCGCTCTCTAGTTACTACTCCTTCATTTTCTTAATTATACACTGTGAAATGAGCATCAGCTCGTCCACCAGTGAGGATGGCTCGATCACAGCCACTGAGATTCAACCTCCGCCAGCCTCAATCGACAAACCCCCCCTCGAAAAGAACAACACAGCAACACAATGGCATCTCGCCCCGGAACTCCAAGCCATGCGTGACGCCGACGACGAAATCGGCCGAAAGCCTCGTAAACTCGGCGTCACCTGGCAGAACCTCACCGTCAAAGGCATAGGCAGCGACGCAACCTTCAACGAAAACGTCCTGTCCCAATTCTATCCTTTTCACAAGAGCGCTAAAGATGCTCCTATGAAGACCATCATTGATGGTTCCTCCGGGTGTGTCAAGCCTGGTGAGATGTTGCTTGTTCTCGGACGCCCTGGGAGTGGATGTACTACCCTCCTAAGCGTCCTAGCAAACAACCGTCTCGGCTATGAAGAAGTTACAGGCGATGTTCACTACGGCAACATGTCCGCCGACGAAGCAAAAGCCTACCGCGGCCAAATCATAATGAACACCGAAGACGAGATCTTCTTTTCCAGCTTGACAGTCGAAGCAACCGTCGACTTCGCCGCACGCATGAAAGTCCCCTTACACTTACCCCCCGGCATAAAAACCCGCGAAGAATACGCCCAGTTCTATAAAGACTTCCTCCTCCGCTCCGTCAACATATCCCACACGGTACATACCAAAGTCGGCGATGCTTTTATCCGCGGTGTATCCGGCGGTGAGCGCAAACGCGTGTCCATCGTGGAGTGTCTTACCACGCGGGCTAGTGTGTTCTGCTGGGATAACTCCACGCGCGGTCTTGATGCGAGTACTGCGCTGGAGTGGGTGCGAGCTATACGTGCAATGACGGATATTCTTGGCCTGACTACTATTGTTACGCTATATCAGGCTGGTAATGGGATTTACGAGCATTTTGATAAGGTTCTTGTTCTCGATGAGGGCAAGCAGATCTTTTACGGCCCGCAGAAAGATGCTGTTCCGTTCATGGAAGGTCTTGGATTCGTGAGGGACTCGGGTTCGAACCGGGGAGATTTCCTCACGGGTGTCACTGTTCCGACCGAGAGGCGTGTTGCGGAGGGGTATGAGAATACCTTCCCCCGTGATGCAGATGGTGTACGTGCTGCATACGACAGATCAACCATCAAAGCTCGTGTGATAGAGGAGTGTCAGACCTACCCCATCAGCACCGAAGCAGCCGAGAACACAGCAATCTTCAGGGAGATGGTCGCCCGCGAGAAGCAACGTTACGTCCCCGTCTCATCCCCCGTCACCGCGAACCTCGCCATGCAGATCCAAGCTGCTGTTACGAGGCAGTATCAGATCATGTGGGGTGACAAGTCAACGCTGTTCATGAAACAGGGCGCGACTCTCATCCAGGCCTTTTTGGGAGGATCGCTGTTTTACAACGCGCCTGATAACTCTGCTGGTCTGTTTCTCAAGGGCGGTGCGTTGTTCTTCTCGATTCTGTATAATTCACTTTTGGCGTTCTCGGAAGTGACGGATTCTTTCACTGGACGACCTATCCTTGCGAAACATCGGTCTTTTGCACTTTATGACCCTGCAGCTTTTTGCATTGCGCAAGTCGTCGCTGATTTGCCCCTACTGGCTTTTCAGGTCACTCAGTTCGGTCTTGTGCTATACTTCCTCGTCGGTCTCAGGACTACCGCCGGCGCGTTCTTTACATATCTTGTCAACAACTACGTTACCGCCTTGACAATGACGGCTTTCTTCCGCTTTGTCGGCGCTGCGTTCCCAACCTTTGACGCCGCCACCAAAGTCTCTGGTCTTTCTATCGTTGCGTTGTTTGTCTACATGGGATATATGATCATCAAGCCCGAGATGCATCCCTGGCTATCGTGGATCTTCTGGATCAACCCCATGGCTTACGGCTTCGAGGCTCTACTCGGGAATGAGTTTCACGGTCAAGAGATTCCTTGCGTTGGTCCCTACCTCATTCCCAACGGCCCTGGATATGTCGGAGGTCCTGGAGGACAAGCGTGTGCTGGTGTTGGAGGCGCTGAACCCGGTGCTGCACTCGTCACGGGCGACGCTTACCTCTCCAACATGTCGTTCAGCCACAGCCATATCTGGCGCAACTTTGGCATCAACTGCGCATGGTGGGTCCTTTACGTTGGTCTCACGATTTTCTTCACATCGCGATGGAAGCAAGTCGGAGAAGGAAGTCGAAGCCTTCTCATTCCTCGGGAACAACAGCACAAGTCCCAGCATCTTCTCCCCTCTAAGGACAGCGAATCACCATCGGAAAAGACGCGCGCTGATGATGGAGCTGGAGCTTCTGATGGCGAGGTTGACCTGAATCTCATGCGCAACAAGAGTATCTTTACCTGGAAGAACTTGACATATACCGTCAAGACCTCGGATGGCGACCGTGTCCTTCTTGATAATGTGCAAGGCTATGTCAAACCCGGTATGCTCGGTGCATTGATGGGTTCCTCGGGTGCCGGTAAAACAACACTCCTCGACGTCCTCGCCCAGCGTAAAACCGAAGGATCAATCCACGGATCAGTGCTAGTCGACGGCCGACCTATTCCTGTATCCTTCCAACGATCAGCTGGCTATGTCGAGCAACTCGATATCCACGAGCCGTTGGCAACTGTCCGCGAAGCCCTCGAATTCTCTGCTTTGCTGCGCCAGTCTCGCAATGTCCCCACCGACGAGAAGTTGCGCTACGTCGACACCATTGTTGATCTCCTTGAGCTGAACGATCTTGAGCATACCCTCGTTGGTCGTCCAGGAAACGGCTTGTCAATCGAACAGCGAAAGCGTCTCACCATCGCTGTTGAGTTGGTCGCAAAGCCTAGCATCCTCATCTTTCTCGATGAACCAACATCTGGACTCGATGGGCAAGCTGCTTACAACACGGTGCGCTTCCTTCGAAAGCTCTCGGCTGCGGGACAGGCTATTCTGGTCACGATCCATCAACCGTCTGCACAGTTGTTTGCGCAGTTTGACACGTTGTTGCTGCTTACCAAGGGTGGAAAGACTGTTTATTTCGGCGATATCGGTGACAACGCTGCTTCTGTCAAGGAGTATTTCAGCCGTCATGGCGCTCCATGTCCACCCGAGGCTAATCCCGCCGAACACATGATCGATGTTGTGTCGGGTGAGGATGGCCAGTACAAGGACACAGACTGGAACCAAGTTTGGCTGCAGTCGCCGGAACATGACCAACTCAGTAAGGACCTAGACCACATGATCGAAGTAGCAGCATCCCAACCCTCCAGCACCAAAGACGACGGCAACGAATTCGCCGCCTCAATGTGGACGCAAGTCAAGCTCGTGACACACCGAATGAACATATCTCTCTTCCGCAACACGGAATACGTCGATAACAAAATGGCCATGCACATCCTCCTCCCACTCCTCAACGGGTTCACCTTCTGGCAGATCGGCGATAGCTTGACGGACCTGCAGCAGAACCTATTTACCGTGTTCAACTTTATCTTCATCGCGCCTGGTATCATCGCACAGCTGCAGCCGCTGTTTATCGACCGCAGGGATATCTATGAGGCCAGGGAGAAGAAGAGCAAGATGTATCACTGGGCGCCGTTTGTCACGGGGTTGATTGTGTCCGAACTGCCGTATTTGCTGGTTTGTGCCGTGTTGTATTTTGTTTGCTGGTATTTCACCGCCGGACTTCCGACGGGCGCCGGACATGCCGGTAGTGTCTTCTTTGTCGCGGTAAGCCTTTGTGTCTCTCCTGTGTCTTGAGTACTGAAGCTAATATGTCCACAGCTCATGTACGAAGGCTTGTATACTGGCATCGGTCAGGCGATCGCTGCATACACTCCCAACGCTGTCTTTGCATCGCTTGTCAATCCTCTGGTCATCACCACTCTCGTCTCTTTCTGCGGTGTCATGATTCCTTACAGCCAGATTGTAGAATTCTGGCGATATTGGTAAGTGGCAGTTCCTTCCATGGCATGGCGGCATCACCATCTGACTTGAGTCACAGGATGTACTACATTGATCCCTTCAACTACCTCATGAGCTCGCTCCTCGTGTTCACGACCTGGGACAAGCCCGTCCACTGCAAACCCCACGAACTCGCCGTCTTTGACCCTCCGTCCAACACCACCTGCGGCGACTACCTCTTCGATTATCAGAAAGGTATGGGCATGGCCACCAACCTTCTCAATCCGGATGCATTCGCCGATTGTCAAGTTTGTCAATACACCTCGGGCGCGGATTACCTTCGAAGATTGAACCTCAAGGAAGAATACTACGGTTGGAGGAACGCCGGTATTGTTGTTGCGTTTGTGATTGGTTTCTATGGGCTTGTGTATGCCATGATGAAGCTCAGGACCAAGGCTACCAAGAAGGCAGAGTCTTGAAGCGAATAGATCGGAATGGGATGGACGGAGAAGATTAGAATGGTTAGAACGGTGTACCCTGATATTTCTCTTAGTTGCGTTTTTGCTTGTCGACCTTTGGTCGCCGTAGTTTAGTTTTAGATTGGACATTAATTATTTTGGGTCAAGCTTTAATGTCTTCACATTGTGATTTCGTGTTGATCATGGAGTGCTTGTAGTCTTGCTTCAGGGAGCAAGAAAACACAGGACCTTGATATACAGTGTCAAAATAAACTTAGTAAAAACTCTCCTAAGCTTAGACTAAATTTACCTAAGCATGTTCATCAATCAAGGCCAAGGTCCTGAGTTTTCTTGCTTGTGAGCTGAGGTATGCATCGGACAGGCTGCATCCACTGAAACACCCGCTAACTCAGCTTATCGCAGTGGGGAGGCCGACTAAGCGATGGCGATTACAGGCGGAGCATTCTTCGTGATTTCGGCGCCATTTCGCCGAAAGGATTGACACCTTCACTCGCCACAATTGCTATGGAACAGCGTCATGTTTCCGAGAAATGGCATTCATTTCGCCGAGTCCATAATGATCAATCAAATCCTCGATTCATCTGCACTTGAATGGAATACTATATCATCATAATGACCGGGGTCTCTTGTCTGATCCTCACCAACAGCCAGGCGCTCAAGATGCCTGTTCCAACTATACACCACTGAACGAACTTCTTAGCTCTCCTTCGCTCTCAGAAACTTGCAAAATGTACTACACACCCCGTGAGGTACATATTACTCAAACCCTACGCATCGTTGATACTGATATCTTGGTTGCAGGTTGAGAAGCTTCTCTTTTCTCAGGCCGGTCGTCTTGCACAGAGACGTCTGGCCCATGGAAAGAAGCTCAACCATCTCGAATCTAGTGTAAGTCGAGACACGTCCTCACCTTCAACGAACAGGCTGACATAAGTGCTAGGACCGTCCTCCAAGAAGTAGGCTCCACTCCCAAATGCCCAGTTCTCAGGGTACTAACATGACTAGATGATTCATAACGAAGACTACTCCATTGCTGATCTCATGAAACTCGGAAAAGGCATTTTGGGCCGACGAAATGTCCATCCTTCTGTCGTGGGTACACTCAAGCAGATGCAGGTCGAGGGTACTTTTGAGACGGGAACTCATTTGATCACTGTTCATAATCCAATCAACACTGATGATGGTGACTTGAAGATTGCTCTGTATGGGAGCTTCCTCCCACTTCCCGCTGATGGCTTGTTCCCTACTATCAACAAAGCGGATTTCAATCCGTTGGCGATGCCAGGTGCAACTCGACCCGCGGATACTGGAGACATCGTCCTCAACGCGTGCCGTGACCGAGTGAGACTTACTGTCACGAACAGGGGCACTCAAGCTGTCCATGTAGGTTATAAAACGCCTAGATGCACCCTCTATCATGCTAACGTGATGTAATAGATTGGATCTTACTTTCACTTCATGGAAACCAACCCTGATCTCGACTTCGACCGCGAAAAAGCCTATGGCTATCACCTCGATCTTCCGGCTGAAGAGTTTCTGCGCTTTGAGCCGAATGGACCCAAGACCGTGACTCTCGTTCAGATTGGGGGTTCTAGGATTATCCAAGGCGGAAGTGGTTACGTCAAAGGTCCTGTAGACCCCACCAAGGCTCAGCAGATCTTGCAGCAACTGCAACAGGCGGGTATCGACCTTCGCCCGAGAGACTGACTCAACATGAGACCATTCAGCCTTTCTCGATCAGTAGGGAGAAGTATGCCTCTGCATACAATCCAACAACTGGTGATCTTATCCGTCTTGGCTCAACTGATCTCTGAGTCAAAATCGAGAAGGATCATACGTCTTATGGCGATGAGTGCACGCTGGGTTGCGGTAAGACTATTCGAGACGGACGGCATGGGAGCTGCAAGCGGCTGCTCTGACGCGGATTGTCTCGACTTGGCAGTCATTAACGCCGTCATCATTGACTGGACTGGCATCTTCAAAGCCGACATTGGTGTCTAGGATGGTGCCATTGTCGGTATTGGAAAGGCTGGTAACCCTGTAACGATGATTGGTGTTTCCAATAACATGGTGATTGGATCGAACACTGAGATCATTGACGCTGGTGGTAAGATCGTTACCGCCGATGGCATCGATACTCATCTCCACAATATTTGTCCCCAACAGGCATTCGAGGCCATCTCATCCGGTATCATGACCCTATTTGGAGGCGGTACTGGTCCGAGGTAAGCAAACGCCCTAGTCAAATAATCTATCTCAGTGGTTCTAACGTCAGTAGCACCTCGTTTACGGCTGTGAACGGCACTGCAAGCAAGGAGTACATCTGGCAGTTGATGCAAGCATTCGATCAACTTCCCCTCTACTTTGGCCTCATCGGAAAGGGTAGTGACTCTGAGAAGGTCGGTCTTCTTGCTCAGATCAAGGCCGGAGTTATCGCGTTGAAGCTGCATGAGGACTTTGGCTGCACGCCTTCAACAATCGACAACTGTCTCAAGTAAGTTTCTCCCAACCTGACATGTATCTTGCTGACCTTCAATCTGCAGTGTTTGCGAAGAGCAAGACATCCAATGCCATATCCACACCGACGGTCTAAACGAAGCAGGCTTCCTCGAACACACCGCAGCAATCTTCAAAGGGCGTAGCATTCACGTCTACCACGTTGAAGGTGCTGGATGCGGTCATGCGCCAGATGTGATCAAGCTAGTCGCGTATCCCAACATCTCCCCCAGTAGCACAACCCGCACGATGCCTTTTACGACCAACACGATCGATGAGCAGATCGACATGGCTGCCAATTGCCACCGTCTATCAAAGGATAACCCTGATGGTGTCTCGTTTCTGAAGAACCGTATTATGGAGGAGACAATCTCATCTGAGAACATTCTCCACGATATCGGGGCTATAAGCATCATGTCATCTGACTCACAAGCTATGGGCAGGTCAGCAGAGGTGCTGACGTGCACTTGGAAAGCAGCGCACAAGAACAAACTCCAAGGCGGATCATTGGACGAGGATAAAGGTACTGGTGCCGATAAATTCCGTGTCAAGCGGTACATCAGCAATTACACCATCAATCTCTCCATCCAGACAGCGCAGCCAATATTTGAGCAACTAAGTCTATGGCGTGCTTCCGTCCTGGCCCCAGAATCACCAACGATCACAACGAACAATGGCATGCTCAACGACAAAGCATCGTATCCAGCAGCCATGCTTGTTGCACACGCAACACTAGTTACATACGTTTGGAGAGCGCTTCTCCGACCCATCGTGCCATCAGCTGTGCCGCCACTTATCGTTGACGATCAACAGCTTGCAGAAGCTTCTCTATTCATGGAACTTCAGCCGCATGACATCGAGAAATTCTGCTGGGATCTGCCAGATCTATCGTATCTTGAGTTACCACTTAAGAGCACAACTGATGGCACAGGCTCGCATGATGCAATTATCCAGAATCTCCACCGGTCGTCCCTGGCCTGGGCTACCAGCCTGTCAAGTCTCATCAAAAACCTTTCTCCCGCCCGCTTTCACGAGTTTTGGTACTCCTGTGAGTCAAAATGAACTTCTACTCTATCTGGAAACTAAATATCTACTAACATTTATCAAGGGTCGAATGTCTGCTTCGCCGTAATGTCAAGTTTTGCAATGGTTGTCTTCATTCAATCGACGACGCAGGAAGCCGCACTAAGATCAAGGGAGATGCTCCTCTCTGGCGCCAGATTGTGAGGGACCAAAGCAAGGTCTCTCCACTGTTACTGCTAACGTTGGCGCGAATCGATGGATATTTCGCCGCTGGTCTCTCTGACGTCTTTTCGCTGCCCGCCCACGTTCAAGCGGCATTTCAACCTTAGCTTCGGCGAAATTGCCTACATCACTTTTTCGGCGAAAGTGACCTTTCGTTAAGCCCCACCAACTTACCCTACGCTGACTCAATCCTTGAACATCACCAGGCTTTTTATACAAGCTGAACTATATGTTAACATCATCATTCACCGTTGAGGCAAAGAAAATGGATCGCTTCGTAGATCTGCAAGCTTCACGCGTCTCCCAGCCATCATCTCGGACCCCATGCCGCTTCGTTGGCTGTGGTTTCACCGGATCACAAATGACCCAAATAATCTGTAACTGACCTCCTCCAACATACTCAGAAGCTATAAGACATCATCAGCCAACGTACTCTCAACATCGAAACGGAAACAAGAAGGTCAAGTTCACAAACCATATTATTGCTCGACTTCCCCCTTCAAAACAATAAGTACATCGCTCTACTCAAGGTATGCCGTCTCTTGTCCCTCTAACAGATGGCTCAGTCTGATTTGTTAACAAACAGCCAGACTGATTGGTTGACTGATTAGTGAACAGTGATTGGTTGACAGACAGACTGACGGATTGTATGTCTGAACAGTTTTGACTGATTGGATGACTGGTTGGTCTAGGTGTGGTTTTAAAAAATATGAGAATCGCTGACGCCCATCTGCCACTATGTCACCCCCGGGGTTGGTTCACTGATTGGCTCACTGATCAGTTCGCTGATGTAGAACTGCTGGTTGAATGATTGGTTGACTGAGGGGTGTGCCGTTTGTTGCGGTGTTCCATTAGACGCGGCTTAATGGTCCGCCATTACCTTCACGTAAGAAGCAAAGAGGCAACGGATCTAAACTCTTCTTATCAAGCCACATTGTAGAAGAACTGTTGGTACCAGGATAAAAAGATATCTCATTATTGGCCGGCTTGTAGTATCCTTGTCTGTTGCTATTTTGATCGGACATGGGCGGGATCAGGCTGTCACATCAGAAGAAAAAATAAATAAACCCTTTCTCTCCTTTTTCATCTTTCATCTACTGGCATGTGCTGTAGACAATTGATTCTATCGATAAATGGCCCATTGCCATGTCTCTGCCATTCTGAAGCGCCGTTGACTACCTGTACGCTATAGTCTTGTTGACTGAGATACCAAGCGGCCTCTAGTTACTGGCTAACCCAGCGCTGCATAGCGTGAACTACCCCCGAAAACCACCCGAAATGGAGGGTCATCCATTGCAACCCGCGGAGCGAATTCCCGCAATGCAAGAATATTTGGCGCGATGGGCAGCCGAAATTCATCCTGTGAAATCACCAGAGCAAGAGTTCCAAGAAAATATCAAGACTGCCCAAGATTCATTCAACAGCCTAACACACTCGTCACAAAACTCATTCGACAAACTCGATGAGATTATCGGGTGCTGTGTCCGCATCAAAGAGCTTAAAGCGCTACATGAAGATACCAAGGAACAAAAAGAGCAAGAATATCAGAATAGGCTTGGGAAACAGCAGAAGTCTTTTTTTGATGAAAATCTAGACCTATTTGGCCCTGAACTCGCTAAAAGGTTATTTGAGGATTGGTACGACCGGGCCAGTCATCCTCTTTCAACTACTACTACTCAGTCAGACACTACACCAGGCGCCGTCGATACCCACCAACCCGAAGACACAGCTGCCTCATGTTTCGCTCCTACACAAGACCCTCACGTCGAGCCGCCAAACACGAACGACTCCGTACCTAGCCCGCCCAACGCCGAAAATACAGGGGAGCCGACCATCCACCCGAACGAACCACACAGAATTGAACAGCATACCTCATCCGGACCCCAAAAGAGACTAGTCGACTCTCAGAGATCCCCCGAATCGCGTCCGACCCGTCCAACGAAGCGCGTTCGATCAGATATAGCACAAGGGCCTCTTACGGGAGACAGAACCATTGAGTTCGACCAAGTCTACCAAGACGGCCGAGCCGAGCCCAAATATGTTATCGTAAAGCATGAAGAGTTCTGGTATATCCTTGAGTGTAAGAAACACAGACTACATTTCAACAATCATCCCATTCGCGGTGCCCAGAAACATCTTCGGGGTAAGAAGCATAACCAGACTTCTGTCAATTATGAAGAAGCCATTCGCGCTCTCGGAACTCTTGTTCTTAATTGCACTGATGAGAAAGTTGCTGAAAACAATGAGGTTGCGCGAAGGCCTTCCTACTCTCAGATGGGTCGGCCTGTCCAGATTCTTTCTCCATCAGTTGCTCACAGCCTTTCTACGCGGAGTAATCATAATCGCGCAGAGATTGATCCCAAGCCCGGAGAGGTGTACACGACCTTTTGGAGCGAGACAAAGCAGTTCTTTGCCATTCTGGTTCTGCCTTGGCGTAATGTCGGAGACCTGGGTAAAGATCTATCGCTCACTGTCAAGGACACTGAGCTGATCAAGAAAGTCCCATCTTGTTATCGATATAACCATGTCGACGAGTCATACGAATGGGCTCCGCCCTACCGACCTGGTGGAGAGTCCTACCCGAAGAGAAAATATCCCATTATGTTTTTTGATGCCCAGGTGTTTCCGGGGCAGTGCCGCGTTTATTGGGTTGCTGCACGCGACTTTCAGTTATATAATCCCCGAGTTGCTACTATCCCGTTCAAAGATGTCGTGGATGGCTACATTGCATCAAGGAACAGCAGTAGTAACCAATCAGGTAAGTCGTGATAAGTAAAGCTACCCAGCCCAACTAACCGTCTTTCTATCTAGTCCCTCATATCGATGCTGGACAAGGAAGCCTTAGCGATGACCGACCGACGGCCGAAATATTCCCCCGCGAAGAACAAGTTACAGGTGAGCTTGGTCGAGAGATCATTGTCATTGATGATGAAAGCGACGATGAAACAGAAGGTGGTGAGCCATGGCCTGATACGCCCGTCGGGACCCTCGTTCCCAAGACCGAGCCGCAAGAGGCGTCTATGACAATGGATGATGCCCAGCAAGATTCAAGCCCCAACCATGGCAATGCGTCTTCACAGCAGCCGTTGAATTCTGCGATAGTGAATCATAGTCAACAACGAACGAATGATGTGGACTCTCATGACACCTTGATCGACTCGTCAGAGTGCTTTCGGCGTCTAGACAACGCTAGTCAAACAGACTCTATCCTGTTAAATCCCAATCATCTTCGGCAACATGATGGCATGCCTGATTCCCAAGTACTAGGAAGCACTTCTTCAATCCCTTTATTTAATATACAACCCCAGGCAACTGCTGTTGGTGACACTCCCTTGTCTCAATGGCCTCCGACGCATGAACCGGGCATCCCGAGTTTCCATTCCCATCAGCCACCTCAAACAGCGACTTCTGGCACCCGCGCCCCTGAAGCCATCATGACCCCTCTGTCTCATAACCAGAACCCAACACACAGTTCCCAGAGCCAGCCTGCCCAAACAACAGAATTGTACGGTTACCTCAACCAAGCCCGAAGTGCGTCATCTCAATGCCGACTTGATAGCAACGGTCGTCTTAAATGGCTTGCTCCCAAGCCCACGGCTGGGATGACCAGGAAATGAATAGGCTTGAGTGCTCTTCAACATCAAGAGTTTGAGATATTGATGCAGGGTTTTGTCCCAACCCACGCAGCAGCAGCCTGACGATTGACCTATGCCATTGTACAGGCTATGGTATAGGAGTTATCAATATGGCTTCAAGCGTATACGATACCAGTGGCATAACTTATAGGACTTAGTCTTTATTAAGATATTTCTGTATTGGTCTTTTTAATATTTGAGATATAATATATAATAAATAAAACGAATTTAACATTTTCTACTCTGGATTCCTCTGCTTCTGTTTCCTCCTGCTTAATGTATTTCACTACTAATCCTCCTCTTCCATTCCTTCGCGAAGGATCTTGATCTGCTTTTTGATTTCGATCCAGAGCTCCAGTTTGTCCATGTCACCTTCATCTGAGGCTAGGCAATTCCCAAAGTCGTCGTCGACAACCACCCAAGCATCTGCAGACCCTCCAACTGCTGTCTTGGTCTCTGACAGCCGAGCGATGGCCAACAGGGCTGCCACAAACGCCTCCTGGATGTAGGCAAAGCTGAATTTGTCCGTGATCTCAGCGATGGCTCTGCATAACTTGTCCGGGAACTCTATGTCTTTGTTGGATTTAAGCTTTTTCTGCCAAAAGTGGCAATACGCTTCTCGTTGGTCAATGTTTGGGTCAGGGAAGTAATACTTTCGGTCGAAGCGAGATGGACGTTTCTAAGTTGTTAGCATGTAGTCATATTGCCACGGTCGAAAACGTACTGCAATTCCTGGGTCTAGTAGTTCCAAATGGTTGGTGCTGGCGATAATGAATATGCCATCATTCTGCTTTAGGCCGTCGACCTCGTTCAAGAAGTAGCTCCTCACGTCCGGTGTGACGAGAGAATCAATATCTTCAAACACCAAGTAGCATGGCGCAAACTCCCTAGCCTTCTGAAAGATCTCGTAAAGAGAGCCTTGGGGTCCCATCCACGACTCGAGGCTACGCACATACACGGTGGGAACCGGAGGGGTTCTATCAGCCAGCATATGCATTGCAGCCTTGATGCTGATAGTCTTTCCGTTCCCAGGAGGGCCATGGTAGATGATTCCTCGCTTCCATGGCACGCCGAGACGTTCGTATGTCTGCCTCGACTCGAAGAAGGATATGTGGTCATTTATAAGCGACTTCTTCATATCCTCATCTAAGATGACTGCATCCCATGTAGATTTCTGCGCACTCTCCCACAGCTCGCGATCTTTGGTGAAAAAGCCTTGATCGAAGACCCAGACCTCATTGTGCAGGTCGCTTGCCCATGATCCGGCGGCGAGGACAAGTTGATCAGCTTTATAGACATTGGCCGTGAGGATGTAGTAATTCTTAAGTTCTGGGTAGGAACTCGACCCATCCCTACCATCGGCCAGATAAACGAGAAATTCTTCACCCTCCCATTGGTAGAGGAATTTGCCAAAAATGGGAGCCTCAGCCAAGCCTCCTTTATTGCCATCCATTCGACGGGCGGGAGGCAAGTAAAGAGTCCATTGGAGCGATGATGGCAAATCACCCTCGTCTTGGATTGGAGTCACGGTAGCGTAGCCGGCGCCTGCGAAAGCCAGTAAGTTGCAAGGGCTCCCAACGTCGCCGTCCTGTGGGACTACAACAACATTGAGCTCAGGGTATTGCTTCTTGAGAGCGGCGGTAAAGACAAGATCAGTATTGATACGCTTGCCGTTCGAGTGCTCAAAGTAGGAACTGGTTGCGCCATCGCCATCTGGGACGGGTCGCAGTGACCTAAACGGTAGGACTTGTGAAGAAGCACACTCCGAAATGACCGCTTCAGAGTTTCTATGGTAATGAAAAGTATGCCCATGTTTGGTAGCGTCAGGAATTTTACGAGTTGGGAGCCTCGTAGTCGGGTTTTGGGGAAGGCGTTGCGGGGTTGAGTAGCCTGGAAGAGCTGCAGTTCGGCGGCTGCTCATCTTGCTACTTCAGGTTCAATTGGTTCTGATTTATGTTTCTTCTAAACTGATTGCGACTGGTATTCTCGATGGTGCTGATGAACAAGTTGAGATAGACCACGGACGTGGTTGCCTGGAAGAAGAGGGGAAGCTCGAACGATCATGACGCTGCGCCCCAATTCTGACAGGGGTTGTAATCCGCCAGTTTGCCTACAGCTGCACCTCTATTAATAGCCTAAGATACCATGGCAAAGTACGCAAGCCGCGCAAACATCAAGGTGCTTCTTGCTAGTCCTACTTAAACTAAGGAAGTTCGCTGGCTGTTCCACGATTCTGGACCTCTTCGCGAGCTCCTTTAAAGCATCTCACATACTTGGATGAAGCTTGATACACGAGACCAGCTAAGGAAATTTGTTCTAGAACACTCGCTGACATTGACAGCGGATCCATCCCTTCTGAGACTGGACGTCCGTGAAATTGTTGGCTGTGATGGTGGTCACCACTGGGGATTGAAGGGAGAGGGGGAAGAGAAATGGCATGAAAGGCCTCTTCATTCTCGTTTTGAGACTCGATAGCGTTTCTGGTTTCAAATTAAGATCATAGGTAAAGGCGCCGTTTAATCGCATATCGCAATATATAGCCATATGATAAACGTGTCATTACAACGTTCAAATTCTTAGTCTGATGGATGTCGTTTTAATCCATGATTGAGCTTAGGCCCCACTCTGACTTATCCCCTCAACCTCATAGCTATTTCAAGCCTTCTTCAGACTGGTAGTTGAGCCAGCTGTAGCTTTGGTGCTCTCCATCTGAACCTCAGTATAGTTGATACTGAGCGTGATATCGGCGGGCTGAAACCCAGCAATGCTTGAGACTGGACTCCAAGGATCAGACTTCCCACTCCCTGCTGCCCACTGAAGAATCTGATAGCTTGTGATACCGTGTATTGGCGTTGCTATTTAACATTGTCAGTTGAAGTCTCTTTGTTGTTTGTTGTCCAGGACTAACCTATCTTGTCCAAGTTCTCCATGATCTTGGCTCCTTTTGTCAGATATAGTTGATAACATTTACCCTTGTCTGGAAATCATTCAAGGTCGATGAAAGACCGTCCTTAGGTCCATGTGACTCATTGTTATATAAGATGGCGAGTTGCTCTTCATTATTGTTAGCACTATTCGTATAGAGGGTTACAGAGTTGAGGCTCACCAGATAGGAAGTCCTTAAGCTCAGTCAATTCGGTGGTGATCTCATTTGTTGTCCCTGGCTGCGACTGTGCCCATTCTGCAAGTCGTTGTGTAGCCCTTTTAAACCCTGCATACAAGGGTATTAGAACGCTGCGGAAGGCTTACAAGATAGCTTAAAGCTATGGGAAGGATTTCGAACTTTCTATGAAGGGCCTTCAAGCACAAGAATGGGTAAGCACTTCAATGATATTATCGGCTGAGCTTAATTTAGATAAAGGTAGAGTAATAAGCTAATGATGTCATTACTTGTAGAACTTGGTCTTTCATCTCCGGGCCTATGTAGCTCACTATAACCAACACGGACCATAAGCCCTCCACGGTAGTAATCAGAAACGTCTGAAACAAGACATTGCTCCACAAATTGACTCCATCTTACGAGTCTTGGATAAATGCTACGAAGTTGTGGGAAACTTCGATCAAGAAGGCAAGTCACTGAGGTACCACATGTTAGTCATCATAGTTGACGAGTCATCCAGATGGCGAAGGGGAGAGTGCCGCCACTGTGACGGCGCAGTCTGGGATTGTTGCTGGAACACAGCTGAGCGCCCTACAACCAAGACATAGGCTTGTTGAACTTCCTGACCTATCAAAAATTGAGGAAAGTGTTAGAAGGTATTGGAACAACATCAAAACATCGGCAACCCCAAATGAAATCGCCAAAGCACAGCCTTCGCATCCGATAGAAGCCGTTCGCATCTCGGAACAAGTATTGAACCCTGATCCGAGCTCCTCGAATTATTTAACAAGACCGCTGGGGAATGACGAATTTGCATATCACAGGCAACGCTTTAACAAAAGGATCGAAGAGGCCCAAAAGAAAATTAGTCGGAGTAAGCTTGGTTCCTGGGTTGACCATGAAAGGGAGGAGTTTGAAGGTTTTGTTTCGCAACTTCGACATATGAATCATGACCTCGAAAGAACTTTACCTTTTGCAGCAATTCGTCCATCGTATAGTCGGCCAGAGCTGCGGGAAGATACCAAGGAAATTCTTCTTAGGGTTAGGGTTACTGGTCGTTTACAGATCCACCCATCCGTAAAGTGCCTTTTGACCGAACTCTTTCAACGGCGAGGGTGAAGCTGGAGCCGAAACAGGCTGAGGCTGAGAATGTGCAATGCTGACGACAGTGCTGGTGGAAAGGATGTTGCCTGACGCATCAACAGCCTGCGCAAATATGCCACAGTCTTTGCTCCAGCCACGCAACTGGTTAACAGAGATAACAAGGCTGGTCTCAAATCCCTTTCTGTCTACCTGACATAGTTCGCGCGTCTCATAGCTTACTCCGCCCTGTCGTCTTTCAGTCTTGCACTGTGAATAAAAGCGCCAAGCTGCAGTGACAGTATCACCATTCCAGCTAGCATATAGGGATAACTCGGAGCCGTCAGCATAGGCCACGACGGCCGGAGTCTCACTGAAGTAGCCCGTCCACTCGCACCAAAAACCACGGTAGCTCTGGAGACCAGGTGCCAGTTCCCCAGACTCAAGATAGGCGTGGAAGACGGAGGTGCCATCAGGAGAATATTCGGCAACAGCACCTGCTTGACCCCAGTTGACGAACACGTTCTGGTTTTCAAGGACTTGGACGTTGCCCTGGGAAGGAGCTGAAAGATAGTCAGGGGGGGGTGAAGCTGTTGAGCTCCCTGGCAGTATTGTGGTTGTGGTTGATCTCGACAATGCGAGCGCGAGAGTGAGGATGAAGGCGGTCTACACAGCCGGTACGCTGCAGATCAGAGCGTGCTGAGTTGTCGAAGAAGGAGATAGTCTCGACGCTGCCGTCTTCAGAACGGTTGAGGAAACGGGCATCGTGCTGATAGCCAAAGTCAAAGTCTGGATGAGAGATGGCTGACTTCCTGCCGCCTAGTTGCCAAAGAAGCGAGCCATCTGAGCCGTTGATCTTGTACAGAGCATTCATGTGGCGACCAGAAACGAGGTGGTCACCTTGATCATTCTTGTCCACGCTGTTGATGTGAAAACAGTCCCACGCATCGCTGGCGTTGGGACCCGTGAAGGCGCGCCCATAGCGGAGGGGAATAATACTGTCTAGTTGGTTACAGTTAGTATTGGTGGGTTAGATGAGCTATCTTGCATCGTCGACTTGAGTTAACTTACCCGCTGGAGAAGCTCAATCAAGAGTGTGCCCCTCAAAAAGTAACCCCCCAGATGCAATATCGAATTCCTGGAACACACCATCGACAATCCACTGCTCCTCTGCAGAACCCCCGAATGGGCCAAGATCCATAGCGGTAGGCTGATAAATCTCAACCAGAGCAGTTTCCTCATTTACAATCTTGAACTCGTGGATAGAAATAAGGCGATGGTTCGGAGTCTGTACCAAAGCCAGAGGTTGGTAGTGGTCGCCCCAGAGAATAGGCGTGCCGTATACGTGGCCGTGGAAGGGGTCAAGATAGCCCTGGAATGCTTGCAGTGCTGGTTTTCCCCGGTACCGGACCGCCTGGAAATTCCCGACCCATCCTGCGAAGTGGCCAAGGCTCCAACAGACCAGATCTCCAGTGTTGCTGAAAATGTAGGCGGCTTCCTGCTCGGGACCTGCCCGGACACCATCGAAGCCGGGGTAAGGCCCGACAAAGATGTAGCCAGGAGAGACATGTTCAGTGGCAGCAATAGTGATGTTCAGCCGAGGCGGCGCTAGGTCAGGGCGAGAACGATACTGCCCATCGGCCCCTGCAGTGCTGAGAAGGGCGACAATAAGTGCCAATGATGAGGAAATAGCAAAGCCTGTAATTCTGGATCACTGCCCTCTGATTTGGTAAGATGCGTCAATATCACCATGAAGTTTACTGCACATCAAGTAAGATGGACTTTTTATTAGCCTGTCGGTTCCATTTACGGCGGTGTCATGCCCATGCCCGAAGTTGCGTGATTCGGAGCCAGCTAACAACATCCGATCCTGTCGGAAGCAGGCCGGTCATATATCAAGATCTGGATTCACTGCGAGGTTAGCTAAGAAAGGCTTTAGCCTCTTTAATTTTAGAAAGTTGAGAAGACTAAAAAGGTGCATAAGTGACAGTCATTAGCACTACCAGGCCCTGTATCAATATAGCGGTATAAAAGAGACTAGAGATGCTGACATTTAAATTCTTATTAGTGAGATTGCCTGTGAATTCTATAAGTAAGCGGCAGGCTCATGGGCTACCGTCCTGTACCGAGGCAAAGCGCAACAGCGATGACTTTGATGTTGCCAGATATCACATGTAATTGATGCACTTGGTTCAAATTAGCAAACTGATCCTGTATTACTGAATCTTTGCCCTGAAGGGCTGCCGTCTCCATGCCTCATCTCACAACCCCTGGGCCTGCTGTGACACCTCAGTCCATGGCTCTATCTAACCGAAACTATGCGTCCTCCCAGGCTTCCTCACCCGCGTTTCCTGTAGAAAGTTTCACGATACAGATAGCGCACGCTGGCTTACAGCGGCTCGTTGATCCACTTGCTACTATACGCCACACCACTGCGTTTAAAAAGCTGTGCGATAGGGCATCGTCGTTCAACCTCGGCAATAAAATGTTCAAACGCAGCAGCATCGTCTGTATTTGTCTGTACAGACACCTCCAAGTGCACGCTCTCCCAATTCGGGTTACCCTGCTCACCTCCAACAAACACCGCAGTGGGGAGTTGGCCCTCGACGGAGACGTGCCATTTACCCAGGGTCAGCCCGTGATCCTTGGCTACAAGTGCGCCTGTGACCTGGTTGCACGAGCTGAGGCTAGCGAGGGTGTAGGCAATAGGCGAGGGGTGTGCTTCCTGGCCGCCGATGACCTTGGGGGCATCGGTTGAGAATTTGTATGGCTTGTCTTTGACAGAGATGGTTTGGATGGTGCCTGTTCCTTGGCCCGAGATGTGAACTGGGAGGCGCTGGGAATGAGATGCAGAAGCACAGAAGTGTCGTAGATTGAGGTTCAATCTTGAAGAGCGCTGCGAGTTGATAAGAGCTCGCGATGCTGACTTGGGAAGGACCTGAAACATAGTGAACTGCAAATTTAAATCTGAACTTGGTCAGCTCACATGGATAATTTGAATCGATATGTAGTACCATAATGTTGATATGGGTTCTTACTTAAGTATTTCTCGGTTTGCTACCCTGATGGTTTTCTGTTTAGGCCATTTATAACTGATTCAATTAGGCGTCATTCAATTGGAAAGCTTGGTCCTATTCGCTCTGAAATTTCCACTTAATCTTACAGACAAACACCACCAGCCCGTCGAAGGGAGAACAGCATGCAGGCTCTTTCTATATCGTCATCGGGATACATATTCTTTCAGCCCGAATGCAGGTCCTACTACGCGCCATCAAGGGCCAGAAGTGTATTTCCTCTATATGTTCATTTTTTGTGCGTTGGGGCTAAAGCCTCTTAACTACATAACCTTGTCACAAGTACCCGGATAGATTGTCACGGAGTTAAGAATTCCGATTACGGAGCTGACTTTCTGGGTGCAGCGCCACATCCCTCCGCCGCGCTCACGCCGTCTACCCCATCACTGCGGTGTAAATGGAATACTCGCCATTCTCCCTACAGATCGAGACGTCACAATTCAAGCTGCTCAACACGGCGCGTAAGCTGAGTGTCGCCGTTGTCGCATACTCGCCGCTCGACCGCGGGATCTTTGTCCCAGGGAATTTCGATCATATCTGTTCAGATTTAGCGAGTAGAAGCTCCAAAGAACTTGGCCCTCGTGGGCAAGATTCAAGACACTCCTAATGCTAAGGGAGGTACTGCCTCGCAGCTGCCGCTGGCTTGGCTTCTGGCCCAGGGTGAGGAAATCTTTCCCATTCCTAGGACAACAATACCAGAGCGTTTAGTCGAGAGCTTGGCTAGTTGCAAGGTGGAGCTGACTGACAAGGAGAAGATTGCGGCCAGAAAGGAAGTAGAACATGCTTAGGCTATAGGTAGTCGATCTCCTGAACCGAGAGCAGTTTTGTAGTTGCTGACATCCTAGCACGGAACAAGCTATTTTATGTTTTTTTACGGTAAGATTCTTTGTTAGTATTCTGTTGGAAATCAATTAAATAATTAAATTAAGACCACTAGACATGAAGATAAAGGCTGACTGGAACTTGTCAATGTCATATGCTACTGATGCTCTCACAATATGTCACATTGCAATGGGTGTTATCAACAAGCCAACCATGCTTGTCAATGTAGATCTTAAGAAAGGGGCACTCTGAAGATATGCATTTAAGTCTAGTGTAGCTTTAAGAAACACGGAAGCCTCATTCCTAACATAAACCTTACACCATTTGACGTCTTTAATTAAGGTAAAGAATGTATTATTATTATGGTTGTAAAAGACATTGTGAGGTTGGACCAACCACGAGCAGTCTGTGCCGCCCTGAGTACATCTGTGTCATCCCACTTCTAGTCATAGTTAGACCGACCCTTGTTAGTATTTGGATTCCAACGCATCAATTCTAAGACATGACGTAATAAGGCCGCCAGAACCCCGGTAGTTCATAATGGGATTTGAATGAATGGCATTTGATCTTCGTTATTGTTGATCTTCCGACCGAAGAGCATGCTTTCCAGTTTCCACTCTTATTCTTCTCCAATACCAAGTCCAGTTCTGTATATTCTATTACTTTCAGTGTGGTGCAATAAGCTCTCAGCCCCAAGTCTCAACTCAAAACAACACATCTATTTCACTACATGGACGTATCTTTTGATATCAATTCCATTATGAAAAGAAGGACCAAAGTACGACATATTCGCCCTAAGCCCTTCATGGATCAACAGCATCCTCCAGAGGAACAACCCAAAGAATTCCTGAAAGTACCAGAGAAAAGTCCGCTCCGAATGCAATCAATTCCGAAGAAACAACCCAATGCAAAAAAACCGGAGTTCGATAATCAAGTTTTCGATGAACGTTCCGAACGCGATTTGGCGGCCATTTTTTGCAGCCAAGAAAAACAAATTGAAAGTCTTCAAGAGACCGTCAGTAATCTAATTAGTCAGAATAAGATACTGATTTCTCGGTATTACGATAGGATGAACGAATCAGTTTCTCTACGATCAAGGGTCTTGAATTCAAATCATGAGTTACAGAATGCTCTTCATGACACGAAGGTTATGGCGTATGCTGTCAATGAGCTTCAAAGTCAGATTTTGCAGCTGAAGCAGCCAAAGATATCATCAACCACGCCAAGATCTATCATAGTAAACAAATTACTAAACCCGCCGCTTTCAGCTGCACAAGACTCCCATCCTTCCATGCCTATTCCAGTTCAAATGGCTAAGGAACTCAAAGGGAGCCTCGATAGGGCGATGAGTGCTGATGAAGCTTTCTATATTTACACCAGATTCGAAAACTGGCTTGGCACTGAAGCTCTGAAGTCGGTGACGCTCGTCACCTGCTGTGTTTGCCAGAAAGTCAGGTTCAGGCAAGCTGCTGGCTTCTCTAAGCCTAGGCCTCTTAACGAGTTTATCGAGAGGGACCTCAGGTTGGGATGCGACAATCCTGTCTGCTCAGCCTGCTTTCTCAAATCAATTTTCTCGTCTTTAGCACGATTAAGAGAAACTTGGTGGAAAGCTCAAGACTTAGAGATATGCTTGCCATGTCCTTGTGGCTGCTCCCCTGCAGGAGTCCACATAAATGATCGCAGCTCTTTGTTGCAGGTATTACAACACCTAGGGAATGAAAAGGCTGAGTTCTCGGTGATCAGAATGTAAGCTGCAGTCAATAGTCTGGAAACAACAAAGCAACTAATGCTTGACAGTTATGACACGATTTTGCAGCTAATGCAAAGCCTTTATTTTGTCGAACCTCCACTCACATCAAAAGCCAGGAAGATGGCAGCACGCCTTCATTTCAAGATGATGAAAAGCGGCTTAATGCATTCGCCCTTTGACCAGAGATATAGCCGCCGAACTCGAAGCGAGGTTGGGTCGCCGTTGAAAGCGGACTTCAGCCACGTTGAACTATATAACATCGACGATGGTCGGAAAACATTACAGGTCCCTATCTTCACACAATTGCTCCGGGTTGAGAAGACTCCCATTAAATGCGTCATATGTGCTGAATCTATCTACAACGTCTCCTACGATGCTGTCGATGAATGGATAGAAGTCTGTGTTGAATTCGATGGTGATTGGGTATGGAAGATCTCACGATTCCCAAAGATATTGCGTGCAAGGTGCAAGCATACAATCGACTTCTGCACGTCTTGCTTACAAAAGCATATTGGGTCCCAGTTGGAGCAGCTAGACAAGAGCGCTTGCGACAACATCCGTTGTCCGTCTCAAATATGCCAACGATTGCTCACCTACGAAGAAGTACAACTATATGCACAGAAAGAGACATTTGCCAAGTGAGTTTCTTCCATATCTATCCAGCATGTTTACTAATACCATGACGATACAATGAATACTTGCAGCTCGAGGCGTTGCGCCGCGCTCTATCTTTCCCATAGTACTTAGGCGAGAACTGCTTCAGTGGTTAAATGCATAAATTGATCTTGGATATCCATGTTTTGTGCGCCTAATATGGCTTACAGATGTATTTCACTTATAAAAAGCTTCCAGTTTATTAGTTCCAAGTTATATATACCTAGGATAGGAGAATCTTAGTTGTCTTACAATG